>PVKA01003281.1:90582-112340 GCA_004027165.1 Ctenomys sociabilis | reverse complement strand
TTTTTTTTTTTTTTTTTTTTTTTTTTTTTTTTTTTTTTTTTTTTTTTTTTTTTTGTCTTTTTGAGACAGGGTCTCACTATGCAGCTCAGGCTGGCCTTAAGCTCACTTTGTAGCTCAGGCTGGTCTCGAACTCACAACAATCCTCCTGCCTCAGCCTCCCGAGTGCTGGGATTACAGGCATGCGCCACCATGCCCGGCTGTCCAATTAATTTTTTAAGAAAAGTTACTTGTTGCTATGTTTCTTTCTGATCTAAATGAGTGAACAAAGACTACAAGTGTCTGTAAAAACAGAGTTGCAAAAAAAAAAGTGTATCTTATGTAAATCTTCAAAACACACTCTATGTCTTCTATAGCTATGTATTTATGTAATAAAAGTACAGGTTAAAATGCTACATATCCACTAGTGGTGTTTCTAGGGAAAGCACAGTGGACTTGAGCTTTCTCCAAGAGCCAGACAGCACAGCATCCCGAGCTGCCACAGCAGGGTAGTCCATACCAACAGCCCTTATCTGCTCTGCATGGCAGCCTTCACAAGGCCAGTATCCCCTTTCACTGTGGAAAAGAAAAACTAAGCAAGTCTACACTCGATAGCGGAAAACTCTACGCACAGCTGGTATGGGCACCGGTGAAGGTCCTTATGTAGAATACGGCGATGCCAAGTCATTTTTTCTCTTTTAAACAATCCATGTTGGCCTACAACTTAAATTTGTGTAACGCCTCTCTTCTTGCATTCACTCCACACCACCTCTCAGGGAGGCTGATTTCCTCCCTAGTTTTATGAGCAGAGGATGTCTGTTCTGTAACTGATACTGCAGTTCACCAGACAAACACTGGCGTTTCCATTCTCCCTCCTGGGGCCGTGTGCATGCCTGGCAAGTCAGACTCCTGGACCCTATGGGGCGATTCTGCAGCTGTGACCTGCCCTGTGCCTACTGAACACCACAGGCCCTTGTGCTCAGTAACCACCCCATGGCACCGTGCCTGTCTCTACACAACATGGCACTTGTTACCATCTACTGATCCAGGCCCCTCCCTCCTAGGTCCTTTATACACACTCTCATTCTCCTGCAGGCCCAAAGAGGCAAAATCCCTCTGACTAGACAAAAAGAACAGGGTTTAGAGAGACTAAATAACCTGCATGTCACACAATGAGAAGCTGACTCCAAAGCTCAAAGACTTTCACAAAGCCCCACTGCTTCCTTGCCACAGAACACAGTAGGTCTTCAGCTGTATCTTTTCCTGCCTAGAGGGAGACCCATTTTCAACTTTCATAAAAAAATAAAAAAGAAGCTGTAGTCTATTCTGCCAAATTTGTGTGGAGAGTAAATGATAGCTGTTTCTAGCTTCTCATTTTCAGGCAGGTTCTAAGAATGCACTTGGACAACAGCCAGGGACTCACAGAGAGCTCCGTAAATCATGTGCAAAACACCTGCCAAGATACTGGGATAGAACAATGCCTTCGGTCAGCTCAATGTGGTCAGCCTTGCTCAGGGCACTCCAGTACTGACCCATCTGCCTCCTCTTAGTCTTCTATTCCTAGTATGGATGCATCAACGTGACAGGACAGAATGGTGGCTCAGTGGTGCAGGAAGAGCAGACTGGCACAATGCAAAGGGACAAGAGCAGACTAAACTGCCCCCAGAACTTCTGAGCACCAACAGCAATAGCAGACTGACTCAAAACCTACACTGGGAGCTGGCTGTGGTGACACCTGCCTGTAATTCCCACACTAGAACAATGAGGCAGAAGGACTGATGCAAGTTTGAGGCCAGTCTGGGCTCCCTAGTGAATTCAAGACCAGCCTGAAGTATCTAACAAAACCTGATCTCAAAAAAACTACACAAAACAAGAAAACTACACACATCCTACACATCAGGAAAATGACATATTTTTCCCTGAAACAAAGTAGATTTTGAGGAACATGTAAGACAAGTCTGAAAAAAGTGGAGAAGACAGTGATTTGTTGAAGAACAATGAAAATGTTCAATTCCAGTCTTGGCTACTGAAGCCTCAAAAATTAAGCTTGGACTCGGGAGGCTGAGGCAGGAGGATTGTTATGAGTTCGAGACCAGCCTGAGCTACAAAGTGAGCTTAAGGCCAGCCTGAACTGCATAGTGAGACCCTGTCTCAAAAAGACAAAAAAAAATTAAGCTTGATGCTGTAACTCTGTACCTGTCTATAACAACTTAGCAGGAGGGCTTACTAAAAATGCAGATACAAGGGCTGGCTAAATAGCTCAGCATTTTAAAGTGCCTGGTTAGACAGACCCAGGGGCCAGGAGTTTGATCCCCTGGCCTGCCATGCCAGCCCTGCCCTTGGGGTGTGCTGAGACTAGGTGTGGTGGCACATGACTGTAAGCCCAGCACTTGGGAGGCTGTAAACAGGAGGATCACTGTAAGTCCAATCTATGCAGTGCTTGTCCTAAACACACACACACACACACACACACACACACACACACACACACACACACACACAAAGTAGGTTCCCATTTGATTGTCACACCCATACTCCAAAGGATATTCTGATTCATTAAGTTTAAGAGATACCTTAGGTAACCATACTTTGATCTGTAGGTGATTCTTAAGAGATACTAATATGGATTAACAATCCTTATCTAGGTATCTATTTTAGAATTCCTCTCAATCCACTCTCCTTAGAAAATCTGGGGGTCAGGGAGATGGCTCAGTGGAATAAGTGCTTCCCTGGCAAGAGCAAGGGCCTGAGTTCAATCCCTAGCTCCATCAAAAAAAAGAAAAAGAAAATCCAGCCTTCCGGTTGAAAAATACCCACAAAATACACTTAGTAGCTTCATAATATACTTGCCAGAACACAGATAATTACCTTATCTCTGATGCCTGGAAGCATGTGGAGTCAGAGACATCTCACTAATTTTTCCCAGTTCTGGTGGAATAACCAGACCTGGTTTAACCTCCAAGTTGCTCCCTAGCCATATATCCCTTTTTGCCCTCCCCCCAGATGATAACTTAACTTGTAAATATTGTACAAATTTTAATAAGCTTAAATTGTATATACAGCCAAATAAAAACCTGCATTAATTGGTGGGCTTGACTGGCTGTGGTGGCGCATACCTGTAATCCCAGGGCTGAGGTTGAAAATAGGAGGATCACAAGTCTGAGCTGACTTTGTACCAAATACATTAAAAAAAAAAAAAAGGCAGGTTTGCATCAGATGGGGTGCAGCTCCTCTTTATGGCACAGGGTATTTGTTTGAGAATGGCATGGACTCTCCAGGAGCAAGGACACTGTGGACTGTCAGGCTGCTAGGAGGAAACGCCCATCTGACACAGTGAGCAGCAGCCCCAGAGCTGTACAGCCCATCTATGTCACAGCAAACGGGGCAGCCAGGACCTAAATACCGTCTCAACCCGGCTGACAGTGGGTGAGGCCACTGGCTCTTGTGACTCCAGCCTGAGTGTGAAGGCTAGTTGGACAGGATGGCATCAGTCAGAGACCAAGGTCTGCCTCTTTCTGCCTGCAGACTACTGGCCTACCTCTACTTTAGGCTAGCAAGTTAGGGAGGCCCAGCCCAAGGGCTCTGAGGAGCTCTCAGGCACCCCTAATGGCCAGGACAGCCACAGCAAATCACTTAACTCCTGGAGCTAGAGATCCACCTAAGTGAGGCCCCAATATGGCTGGAATGGCACAAGGAGCCACTAGAAGCCACTTCCCTCTCCACGAGGCTGTTGCCATGGCACTCTGTGTCCCAGTGCGCTGCACTTTAGCCATACATTCTTGAAGATGCTGCTTAATTTCTCTAGGCCACAGTTTCCCAATTTGTAAAACCCTGGTTGAAAATTCCCACCCTATAGGGAAGTGTGAAGACTACAGCTAATGGGCAGATAAGGGCCTGCACACATGAGCACTCAGCAGATTCTTTCTAATCACTGTGGAAAACAGAACTAGGTGCTGCCTTGTAAGTTCTCCCAATATACAATTCCCCCATGTCTCTAAAGGAAAATTACGTTTTTAAAGAGGCAAGAATCATTAAACACAGCCTGGACAACAGAGCAACACAATAGAGCGACAGCTCTGTCTCCTATCACAAAACAAGCAAAACGTAACACTGTCTTAGACTTGAATAAGTGGAAGGCTGCATCTGGGAAGCTAGTCCCACCGTCACAGCTGCCCTTTGCCACCGGGACTGTTTCTAGACCTTTATGATTTGTCAGAGATGCTCCGGGGCAGGCAGGCTCACCATTTACTGACCTGCTTTTTCAACTGGACTATCATCTGCAGCATTTTATGGGATCAGTAAGACTGTCACCCCGAACCTTTTCAGCACTTGTCAGTTACTTAAACAATGTTCAGTTACATGCTGAGCTCCAACCCCTTACCCACACCAACCTTGGAAGGCTGAATCTTTGGTGATGGGGCAGTCCCTTCCGCAGCAGTTACGACTTGCTTCTGAGGGGACACAGCTATCATGTGACCCCCTTTCACAGTCACATACTGAGGAAGTGGTGACTGACTGGCAGCTCCTGCTGTGGGCATATAAGGGGCTTCACCAGGCTCCTGTTTGATGATCACCTTGTACAAACATAGTGACACTGAATAAATGTCCAGAAGAAAAAACTACCAGTATCCATACCTATTTTGTGTGTGGGGATTAATAACAAAAGCCTGAATCCAAGCTTTATTAATAAACTGATTCCACTATAAGGGTAAACTACTGCTTAAACACAGCCTATAACTGCTATCAAAGAGACCAATTGTAGGACCCGGACTTGACCCTGTGCCTCTGTCTTGGGTTTTATAGATTGGTGGCAAAACGGACATAGAGAGAAACAACACAAGGTCTGTGTCTCCCAGCTCTCCAGTTGCTGGGCTCTAAAGAAGCAGACAATGCTAACTGAACTGTCTCAGAACTCAGGTCCGGTCTTAGAGCTGAGACACATACTGGGGTAGAAAGCTAACTCCAACATGCCACCAAAGGGGTTATGTAACAAGATCACAAAGACCGGAAGGACACCGCCCTACGCAATACTCACTTTTGTGAAAGCTCCAAGTCCTCCAGTTACAGGCTTGGGGCTCTGAACCTTGGGATGACTCCCAATTGGGCAAAGAGGTGGCATAGATGCAAACAGAGAATCCTCCTGCTGTGTGTACAGAACACATATTGTGCAGCCAGGTCAAATATTCTATTCACTTATATTTAATACAAAACAGTGGCATTCTTGGGCAACATGAACAAGCAAAATACTAAATAAAATGGACCAAAATTCTGAGGAGCGCTCCATGTCTCCACACCTGTTTATATTAGGCTGGGTTGTGTATTTGAGACAGGGTTTCATTGTGCAGTTCCAGCTGGTCCAGAGCTCACTCTGTAACCCAGGCTGGCCTTGAACACACAGCAATCCTCTGGCCTCGGCATCCCAAGTGCTGGGATTATAGGTGTGCGCCATCTCACCTGGCTACACCTGCATTTTAGAAAGCAAGTGCAAAAAAAAGTTCAATAAAAATGTGCTTGTGTGTATCTTGCTATCTGATGAAAACATGCCTATCCCATAATCTCTAATATTTGGTTGTCACTTGACTTGCATGTGTCTGGATTCCTGTCCCCTGCCAGACAGTCAGAGAACAGGGGCTATATTTTGTTTGATATATCACTTAGGGCTAAGTGAATTGAGTAGGTGCAAAGTTTCACTAATGCTCTTTTACGTTGCGGTCACAATTGTTTAATTCTGCAAGACAAAATGCAAATCTCACAAGTAATGTGCCATAATTAAATTTTAGGGTTAAGAACATTTCTTGACTGTGTCTCAAAAGTTCATCAAAGAACATCAGGACTGAATCCGGCCAGCCTGGGCAGGTGGCCAGCCTGGGCAGCTGGGTGCCTGATAAAAAAGGCAGGGATCTTGGTTAGCAAGAGTGCTGGGTTCTATCCCCAACATTAAAAAAAAAGCCTGACAAAGTCAAAAGCTTCAAGAGAATCACTGTGAGGCAGGTGTTCGCATAGGGCACTACTCAAACATGGCAGGATTCAGAGGAAGACCTCAATTTGTACCAAGAAACCATTCAAGATCATCATGACTAAGTGGTTAAACAGAAGACACACTGTGGGGTCCTCAGATGACAGTCAATACCTCAAGGGCATAAGAGGTCAAATGGCTATGATGAATAAGCAGGATAACCAATCAAAACCGAAGAAAAATTTGCCAAGTGCAAGCAGATGGATAGCATTTTCTTATTTGGAGGGCCAAATTTTAAAGGGCTGCTTATTTGAAAAGAGCAGAGACCAAACAAACCTTGTAGAGAGAATTATTTTCAAGTAACTAAAAGGCTAACACATGGAAAAGAAAAGAAAATTTACTCCATGGAAATGGAGGAAAAATGAAACATTTGTCAAATGAGTATTTTATAGGAAGATGTTTTTAACAAAGTTGTCCCTTCCAAAAAAATAAACAAGGCCACCTCTTCACTAAGCTTTCCACCTCATACTGGGTGGTCCCTGGATAGGAGTGTGGGAGAAGGGCACGAGGCAGCAGCTCTTCAGGATGCCCACCTGCTGCGTGAAGCCCCTACCAACCAGCATGCTCCCGCCGGGGCAGCATGCACTGTCTTCACAAACTAGCAAAATGCAGGAAGTTTTACCTTGACAGCAGATGTTACAAAACTACTTCCGTGAATTTTGGGAATAGGGGAACCTGTTCCTTGGGAGACCTGAGAAGCCGTGGAGAGCTTGTTTGTAGGACTTCCTAATAAACAAGGCAGACGTAAAAATTAAGTATAAATGAAGTACAATTCATAAAATGTCACTTTTAACCCTTTCCATACCCCTCCCTCTTTCCTATTCCTTATTTGTCTTTTGTGTGTATGTGTAGTACTAAGGATTAAACCTAACATATTACACTATTTCCCTAACCCCCTCCCTGCACCTTTTTTTATGGTGCCTGGAACCAAGTTCAGGACCTTGTGTTTGCCAGGCAGGCATAGCACTATTGTGCTATCTCCCTGGCTTCCCTAAATCTTTTTAAAATTTTTATTTTTAAAGAGGGTCTCATGCTAAGTTGTATGGGCTGGGCTCAAGCTTGCAGTCCTCCTGCCTCAGCCTCCTACAGTGCCAGGATTATAGGCATGTGCCACCATGCCCAGCTTTTTCATTTTTAAAGACTGAAAATTCACAGCCTTGAAAGTGCTATGGAAAAAAATTTGAAGACTTATTTCAAGAAAACTGATCATATGCTCACACTGAAAAAAGGGTAGGAAGCTAGTAAGGACAGAGGACAAGTGTGCGTTACACACTCCACTCCTCACAGAGGTTCAGAACAGAATGGGCTTGCTCAGCTAACAAATGGGCCAGAACACGTGGATGAGCTGAACACCAGCTCTCACAAAGCTGCTTCCCTAGAAGGTCACAACTGTCCCCAAATGCTGCCCACATTAAATGTCTTACACCTATGCACACAACTTCTGGGGTCTGATAAAAATAAATCACATTATTAACAGTCAGTAGTAAATCAAGACCTAAAATGGTGGCTCTCACCTGCTCACCTGCTCTGTCTCCCAAACTTGCCACTAAGGACTGGCTGATTTCTAATACCAATCATCCTCAAAGGTATGTAACTGGCATTCAAAAATATGCTCAAAAGGTTATTAGCAAGGTCCCCAAAACAGTATTTTTAAAATAGGCATTCCAGAATTATAACTCTGTAAAGTGCACAGTTTTTCAAAAAAGCAACAACTTTGAAAAACGCAATATATGTGAATGTGTGTTAAATCCAATACACTAAAACAAAAAATAAAAATCATCCAGCTGAGCATGGTGACACCCCTGAAATCTCAGCCTCTGGGAGGCTGAGGCACAAAGACTGCCACGAGCCTGAGACGAAGCTGCAATATATAATTCAAATAGTAAGACCTTGTCTCAAAAAATACAAGATAAAATACAACATAACAGTCTTATTACTTTATGATTATTTTTATTTTGTTTCATTTCTCTTTTCTCTTAAATGGGAAAGTTTACACTTGGGAACATGTCAAGTAGAGGGAATAAATAAAATAATACTTGTGAAAGAACACCAAAAATTGAAGGAAAAAAAAGCATTACACTTAGATGGGATTCTCTTACTTGGAGAAAACATATCACACTGTTTAGAAAGAAATGCATATGGCTTAGACAGCTATCATCATATCAAAGGTTTAACTTGGGAAATGCGGACTTATAGGCTCCCAAACAAGAATTTCATTTCTAAATGAAAATTAGTTATGGATCACTATTAATTCTTTAAAAATGTAACTTTCACAAACATTAAATCTTCTCTCAGCAAAGCACTATTACTGCTTCTTTTGTATGTTATTTATGGATGGACATTTCTTTCCACTTGATGGCTACTAAGATATACTAGGATTTTGTCTTTAGTAAAAGGTAACAGTGTGAATTTCACAAATACTGACCAAATACACACCTGTACTTGCAGCGGAGACTCCAATAATCTGCCCAGGCTTATCCAGAACAACATAAGGGTTGTTTATGACGGAGCTGGCTGTGCCCTGCTTCACATGGACTGGAGTGGAAGTTGGGGTTCGAGGCAATGGTGATGGACTTGGAGTTGATATTGGGGAACCTTTGTCAATCAAAGAGAAGAGAAACGAAATATAAACGTGCCACTCACCTAAGATGCTGAAGCCACACGTGGTGGCACATACCTGTAATCCCAGCACTCTAGGAGGCTGAGGGAGAAGGATTACTGACATCTTGTCTCAAAATAAAAAAGGCTGGAGATGCAGCTCAGGGAAAAGGCCCTGGGTTCAATCTTGAGTACCGCAAAAGAAAAAGAAAGGAGAAAGGGTCAGTAGGAGAGATGGAGAGAGGAAACAGGGGAGAAGGGGGGTGCAATGGCAGCCAGTGGAAAAAAGAGAATGCCATGAGGCTGGCTGTGCGCTTCAGGCACTGAGCAGTGACAGCAGTACAGGAGAAGCCAGGGAGTAGAGTGCACACTCTGCGTCCTAATGTGCAGCAGAAGTGGATCCCTGAAGAACTCACGAGGAAGAGATTCCAATGTCCAAACCCAGCCTACTAAGGATAACCTGCATCTGCACCTCCTCCAGCACACACAGGGAAGTTTAACAAGCAGTGCTTTATTTAACATTGTGGAACTATTGTTTTTTGGTATGAGGAACCTCTTACTATCTACAGGCAGATTGTTGTAATACTAAAACCCACTAAAATTGGGGAGAAAATGAATTGCACCGTCAGATTTAGGAATCGATGTTTTGATCTGCAAAGCGTTCCAAGTAAGAAAACTAAAGTTCACCTACTCAAGACAAAGCGTCCGTCAACACCATGTCACAGCCACAATCCAAAGAGACCTGTGTTCTCACAGGCTATCTCTTGAGCTACTCATTCTGCATGGCCTGATTGATCAACATGTCATCTACTATTTCTCTGAACTTCAGATTCATTCCTTTTTTCTTTTTTTGTCTTTTTTGAGACAGGATTTCACTATACAGTTTAGGCTGGCCTTGAACTCCCAAAGATCTTCCTGCCTCAGCCTCCTGAGTGCTTGGATTATAAATGTGTGCCACCATGCCTAGACTCATTTGTTTTTTATTTATTAATTTTTAAACTTTTGGGGGGAGGGCACCAGAAATTGAACTCAGGATCTTGCCCTTGCCAGTCAGGTACTGTGCCCTGACCCCTCACTTTTTTCTTTTTTTCTTCTGGTTCTTAATACAGGGTCTTGCCACGTAGTTCAGGTTGACCTTGAACTCACTATGAGGCCCAGGCTGGCCCTGAACTTGGGGTAACATTCCTGCCTCAGTCTCCTGAGTGCTACAATTATAGGCCTACACCATATCTTGTTTTAAGCTCATTTCTGTGTTTGCCTATTTTCTCTCTGAAGCACTAAGGTCCACAACTGTGACCAGCGGGTAAAATTAAACTCTCTTATTGAGATCTGGACCATGCTTCCACCTAGCTCTTCACTTTTAGCATCAAAACTTCTGTTTCCCTCTTTCATTTAAGTACTGTGAAGTACTCCCATTTAGATGTTTTCAACTATCTCTTTACTTGTTTTTCAACTATCTCTTTACTTGTTTTTCTAAAGCATAGCCAAAACCAGAGTGTTCCTATTAATCTAAACATGGCAATGTCATAGGCAAAGGACAACCTAACTAGTAAAGGAAGCATTAGTATGTCTACCAAACACAGGAATGAGTAACTTTGCAGTGAGCAAGAATAAAAAATATTTCAATTCCCACCCTGTAAAGCTTAATTCCAAGATAATAGGCCTCTCACCCTGTTCTATTACTAGTCATTCTAAATCCCCACACTTGTTTCCTAACTTAGTTTCAGTGATGTACTCTAGAAAAAAATGACCTGTGCTAATTCTGAGATACAAATCTGACACATTTGGTGTTTCATTTTTTCACTCCACTCCACTCAAAAATTGCATGAATGAGTTGTGTTTTCCATTGTGACAGCTTTGCCAATCAACAGTGGTTAAGTTTTTTGATACACACTAAGACGTCCACTCCCTCAACTCTAACCTCCAGTAACTTGATGCATATCTTCCCCATACCTGAAACAATCTTGCAGCTCATGGTGATGGGCTGGAAAGATTTTCCAGGTGACTCAGGGTTAGGAATCTGACTTTGTGGTACAATTTTGCAGCTAGATGCTATCGGCTGGAAAGCTGAGTTGCCATGAGAACAAAAGGTGACTTTCTGGGATGCTGTCACTTTAGTGGGCGTTCTTTCCAATGAAGATGGCAAAGAATAAAATATAGTGTGTCTCTCAGCTTCAGTGCTGGCTGGGAATCCTGTGTGAAATTTAAGAAGCACATGAAGGATCATCAGTTATTTTGAAATAATAAAACCTTACCACATGGCAAAAGAAAAAAAATTTTACTGTATAGTTCACTATTGAATACCTATTTAAATCAATTACTGGTAGTAAATAATCAAGTACTTCTACATATTTTCTGGGAAGTAAAATCGTATTTAGAGTCAATCCTATTTAGTTGACACGCTTCTAACAAATTTGAAAACATTAATTTTAAACAATGTACTATATACAAACAACATAAGTTCATTATGTTCTTTGCTTTTTTAACACATGAACTGAAAAACTGTCTGAATTAGAAAAACTCAGAAAGCATTCATTTAATCTAATCTCCTCACTCATTAAATGCTCATAAGGAGGATGCAACAGACATAAAGATGACGCTCAAGCCAACGACTTCTGACAGTGCCAGTCCTATGGATAACCCACTACTATTATGGACTGCTGGACTATATTGGATTATTTTGCTGAATTCACAGACCTACAATATGTAAATGGCAATGGCATACCCATCTCTGACAAAACTAAATAAAAAAAAGGGGATACAAATGAAGGACCATTTTGTATCTGTATATACAGAATAGTTAGGATAGATATACAGCTACTTTCTCTTAATTCAATAAGAAGATTTGGGCTAGGGAGATGGCTCAGTGGAATAAATGCTTCCTTGGCAAGCGCAAGAGCCTGAGTTCAATCCCTGGTTCTGCCAAAAAAAAAAAAAAAAAAGATTTTTACTAATAGTGTTAGGACAGGATATCATGTCTGCATCTTATACTATGAATAACTACTACGAAGACAAAAATATACAATGTATTAATTATTGAAACTGTCCCACTAATCAATTTTCAAACTGTCTCATTGCTCTTTGTTTCTCAATAAAAAAGATGATATCTGATAAAAGAATTCAAATATTATCACATTAAAATATATGCAAAGAGATATGGGCAGAGTGATAGCTCAGCAACATAAGCACCTGCCTGGCAAGTGCAAGGTCCTGAGTTTGATCCCCAGACCTGGGGGAAAAAAAAAGTTAAGAGAAAAAACTAATAACACTTAGAATCAATTTTATATCTCCATACTTACATATGAGAACATTTAAATACATATGTATATACTTTAATGAAGAAACGCAACAGTCAACATTACTTTAAATAAGATTAGATATTTAATACTTAGTTCTCTTCTATTTATAGAAGTAGAAGCTGAACCATACAATCTTCAGCAATCAGTAAACATCGAGTATCTAGCTGGGTGCAGCAGCATATGCCTGTAGTCCCAGTTACTGAAGAAGCCAAGACAGGAAGATTTCAAGTTCAAGGCCAGCCAGGGCAACTTAGGACCTCAAAGTGAAAAATGTAAAGGGCTGGGGACTAGCTTAGGGGTAGAGCACCCCTCAGTTCAATCCTCAGTACTGAAAAACAACAACAAACAAAAATCTTAGTCCTGATTTTTAGTGATACCTACATTTTATAAAATCTCCATAGAGCGCTACAGGAAAAGGAGTTTCTGAGAAAAGCAGAAAGCTTTGCCACCATGATAATAGGAACTGTGAGGCAGAGGCCACACATCTACTTAGGAAAGATTTACTTCCCATGTACTTGAAGGTGCTAAAGGTTGACTGTTGTTGGAACGAGGCCTAAGCCCCAGCAACCAACTCTGCAGGTCAGTGCCGCCTTACCTTTCTCCACGGAACTGTCGGGAACTGGCTCGAGGGACGGCTTTATGGGTGAAGACGCCTTCACGGGGGCTGGAATGGTCAAAGGTAAAGATGGAGGGGCGTCAGAGACGTCTGACTCAGAGGACTGGGGGTAAGCAGAGTCTTCTCCGAGAGAGTGCCGATGGAGCTCAACATCCACTACCTACACAATCAGGCAACAATTCGGTGCATGAGTCCAGCATCTACATCCCAGGAAGCTCAAGTCCTACCCCAAAATGTGGTACCCTAAGACAGGTGACGGCAGTTTCTCATCAGATCTAAAAGGCAACCTCAGCATCCAGAACTCAAGGGTTAACCTTGGGATGCATCTCCTGGCCGCCAGACCCAAGGATACCCCAAATGTCTGTCCATTTGCCATCTCTACTTCTTAGTGCAGTTCCCCTAAGTCTTCACATGACTGCCTTTCTCACTAGTAGGTTTCAGTGAAACATCACCTCGTCAGGAGCCCTTCCTCATTACCCAAGGAATAATCATGTTCCCCTGGCTACTACCTTGTTCATCACTTCATAGCTATTTACCTGTAACTGAAAATAGCTTTACGTTTTTGGGGTGGTGCTTGAGCTCAAAGCCAGGGCCTTGTGTACACTGGCATGTGCCCTGCTTCAGCATTACATACCCCCTTGTTTGCTTTTATGTCTGTGGTCTATTCTCCCCATTCTAAAAAGCCACCAAGAATGTAACTCTCTGAGGGGACAGGTCTTGTTCATCACTGCATTTCCTAACACCCTGACCAGTGTATAGCATGGGGCAAGTGTTCAGGAAGTATCTCCTGGCAGACACAGAATAGTTCTTTAAATAGACTAATAAGAGTTAGCTAGCTAATTTTGATAACTTGTTAACTAGCTATCTACTGCTGACACTACGTTATGAATATAAAAAAAAAAAGGGAGGGTACAAAGGTGAAGGCTGGCACTTCCTGCTTTTAACAGTTACTACAAAACTCCAGGCACCAGAGTTCGTAATGACAAAGGGCTCCGACTGATGAAGAGAGCAACCTCCCCACATTCAGCCAAAGGACTTTCCACAGGGGCCAAGGTCATCCACAATCTTGTAATTTCATAAATAATAGGACAGTGCCTGTGATCCCAGTACTCAGGAAGCTGAGGCAGGAGGACTGCTCCAAGTTTGGGGCTAGATTGGGCTACACAGTGAGTTCAAGGCTAGCCTGAAATGCATTGCAAAAACCCCTCCTTTTTTTAAGAAAAAAAGAGCATCCCTTGTATGTGAAATTGTAAGAGTAAATAAAAGTCTAAAATGTCCAACAGATATGGTGAAATGGAAAGAAACTGTTCAAAAGGAAAAAGGAACTAAGCTAGATGAAAGGGGAAAGGACAGTAGAGGAGAGGGAATTATACAAGTTGCTTATACTATCAGTGTCTCTTAGATCATTAAAAAGGAAGGTGTGGGGACTAGGGAGATAGCTCAGCAGTCTAAGGGCCTGCCTAGCAAGTGCAAGGACCTGGGTTTGATCCCTGGTACCACATGCCATTGTAGGTGTGGTGACGCATGCCTGTAATCCCAGAGTTGTGGAGGCTGAGACAGGAGGACCATTACAAGTCCAAGCTGTGTAGCAAAATCCTGTACCAAATAAATAAATAAAAATTAAAAAAGGAAGGTATATGCTAATATTGACTGGAGACATTTTTATTCCCTTATCTTTTGCCTTGAGTAACTAAAGATAACATGAAAAGTATTAGCTACTGTTATTCTATTATTATGAAATTTTATCTTTCTTCTCATAAAATAAAAAATAAGCAAAAAACTTGAACAGATACTTCTACGACAATTGCCAAAATGCCCATGAAAAGATATCTAATCATTAGAGAAACAGGAATCAAAACTACAATCACTAAGGGCCGGTGGTATAGCTCAGCGGACTAAGCGCTTGCTTAGGTAAGCGTAGGAACCAGTGTTCGATCCTTGGTTCCCCTAGCCGCGCCGGCCCCGCCTTCGGGTGCGCTGAGCCAGCGATGCAATCCGGGCGCGGTGGCGCGCGCCTGTAATCCCAGCACATGGGAGGCAAAAAGCAGGAAGATCACTATGAATGTGGGCTGCATGCATAGTGAGACCCTGCACCAAAAAAATAGAAAAAGACAAAACTACAATCACTAAAATAGCTATTATCAATGTAAAAATGAAAAAATACCAAGCACCGATAAAGATAAAAACTGGACTGAGCCAGGCGTGGTGACGCATGCCTATAATCCCAGAACTCAGGAGGCTGAGAAAGGAGAATCACTGAGAATTTAAGGCCATCCTAGGCTACAAAGTGAGCTCAAGGCCACTATGTAGTGAGACTGGGCCTCAAAGGACAAAAAGAAAAGAAAACAAAAAAACCCCACAAAACAAAAAAAATCCAATCTGGACTTAATACTTATGGGGATGATGTCAACTGTTGAGATAGCTCAGTAGAATAAGCACTTGCCTGGCAAGAGCAAATTCAATCCCCAGTACTAAAAAAAAAAAAAAAAGGTTTCAGAGTTTTGGGGCCAGGGAAGATGGCTCAGTAGAATAAGTGCTTCCCTGGCAAGCACAAGGGCCTGAGTTCAATCTCTGGTTCCGCCAAAAAAAACTACAATCACTAAAATAGCTATTATAAATGTAAAAATGAAAAAATACCAAGCACCGATAAAGATAAAAACTGGACTTTTTTATCCAAGAGAAGCCAGTACAATTCCAGGCACATACAATTATTTGATCTTGGACAAAGAAGCCAAAAGTATGCACTGGAAGAAAGCTAACCTCTTCAGTGGTGCTGGGAAAACTGGATATCTAAATGCAGAAGACTGAGTCTATACCCAAAGATTTCACCATGAATTAAAACTAAAACCAAAATAGATCAAAGATCTCTATGATAAGATAGAAAGGATACACTGGGAGATAAAACAGGTCAACTCTTGAAGATAGGGATAAGCAGGGCCAGGAAAACAGCTCATTGGCATAAATGCCTGCCCGGCCAGTGTGCAAGATCCTGAGTTAGAGCCCCAGTACCACAAACAGAAAAAAAAAAAAAAAAAAAAAAAGGATGGGCAAAGACTTTTTGAACAGAACTCCAATGGCACAAGAAATAATAATGTAGATCAATAAATGAGACTGTGCAAGATTAAAAAGCTTCTGTCCAGCAAAGGAAATAACAAAGTGAGGAGACAATCTATGGAATGAGAAAAGTGTTTTGTCAGAGGACTAATATCAAGAATATATGTGGGCCAGGGAGATATAGCTCAGTGACACAAGTGTCTGCTTGGCAAGCACAAGGTACTGAGTTTGATCCCTGGTATATACGAAACTCAAAAACACTAGGGCCAACCCCCCAAAAAATACCCCTTCAAAAAAAGGGCAACCAAAATGAGATGTATTTTATTAGGGGTTTCTAAACTTTAACTGAAAAGATAGAAACTTCTTAGAAGAAGAAATTCAAATGGCTGCTAAGTGTACTTTTTAAATGCTCATCATTGCTGGCCCTCAGAGAAAGCTAAATTTAATTATCTTATCCCAGAAAGAATGCTATCATCAAAAAATCTAGTGACAACTGTTGGTGGGGTTGTGGGAAAACAGGAACACTGTTACACTGTTGGTAGGAATGTGGCCAAGTAAAACCACTCTGGAAATCATTGCAGAGATTTCTTTAAAAAACTAAAACTAGAAATTACAGGGCTAGGTACAGTGACCCAGAGCTTCAGAGGCTGAGACAGGATGCTACATAGTGATAACATGTCTCAGAAAAAAAAAAAGATTCCATTTCACCCAACTGTCCCACTTTATAGACACCTTCCCAAAACTGTTGATCATATTAGGCCAAGCATGGTGGTGCATGCCTGGAATCCTAGTACTCAGGGGGGTGCCCATGTTCAAGGTCAGCCTGGGTCACATAATGAGTTCAGGGCAGCCTGAACTGTAAAGCAAGAAAGATACATGCACGCACATGCTTATAGCAGCATGATTTATAATAGTTCTTAAAAACAGCATGTATGTCTGTTCATCAATGGATAAGGAAAATGTAGTACTTGTGGAGCACTACCAGAAAGAAAGACAAACTTGAGGCCTTTCTAGGTAAAGGGATGCAACTTGAGAATACGATGTCAGGTGAGTTAGACACAGAACCTCGAATACCAGTTTCTCTTACATGAGGAACACACAATATACACACACACAAATAAGGACCAAAACAAGAGATAAATAACAAGTTCAAAAACCTTCTCAAAATACAAATTTCACTGTTTTAAAAATATTTCAAAATACATATATGATTTGTTTTATTTACATTACCAATTTTATCTTACTTTATTGCAAAGAAAGACTGTCGTCTATTCCTTTTTTTGGCAGGACCTGGCATAGAACTCAGACCCCTGTGCTTGTCAGGCAAGTACTTATTCTACTGAACTATCTCCCCAGCCCTATTTCTTTTTTAATATATTTTTGGTTTATGTTTTGTGCTCAGAGTAACTAGTATGAAGTTAATGATACATAGTGCTACTATATTCTTTTTTTTTTTTTTTGGGTGGAACCAAGGACTGAACTCAGATCCTTACACTTGCCAGGGAAGCACTTATTCTACTGAGCCATCACTTAGCCACAAAGATTTTTTTTTTCCCTGATACTGGGGATTGAACTCAGGACCTTGTGCTTGCCAGGCAGGCACTTATTCTACTGAGCTATCTTCCTAGCCCGTTAATTCTTATTTGATTATGAAACTTTGTTCTATTGTATCCCAAAATAAAAGAAGGCAATTCTGACACAGATGACATGGACACATCTTGGGATGATGCTAAGCACAGTACAGCAGTCATCCAGACGACTGCATGGTTCCATCTTAAGCTACCCAGAAGAGCCAAAGTCACAGGACGCAAAGCAGTGCAATGCTCTCCAGAGCTGGGGGAGGGAGGACCCACTGTGCAGTGGTGTGGCCTTTCATTTTGCAAGATGAAAAGAACGTAAGGTACAGACTACAGCATGGATGCACTTCAGGCCACTAAACCATTCATCAAAACATGGTAAAGATGATGCATTTTATTATGGGTTTTAAACTACAACTGAAAAAATAATTTAACATTCACTCCCTCTCCCCCTCAGGCCCACCCCCTCTGGAAGAAGAGAGAAATACCCACCGTCTCTGCCCCAAGTGTCTGCAAGCCAGTGTACGTCCTATCCAGCTGTGGAAGGCAGGAAAGAGGGTTAGATTTCACTTGGCTTAATTATAAACCTTAGGGCACAATCTTAACCAAAATTCTTTTCACCACAAGTCTTTATACCATAGAAACTACTTTTTCATGATGTAAATTTTCAGTTCAATAAAAATCCTCAATTTTCTTGTGGAAATTTAAATAAAATATATATTGGCGCTATATTATATAAATTATGTACTTCTATAGTTATTATAAGGACAATATAAAAAAGGAAGCTTTGCAAAAAGCTTTTTGCCAAAACATTATTTATACTACTAACTAAACAATATAAGTCTAGTAAGGAGGAATGCTTATAAAGGAACATCATTTTGTGAAGTATTACACAATTACAAAGATGAATTTACAAAAATTCTGTAAAGCACTAGATGTAGTAATGTATGCCCATAATCCCAGCACTCAGGAGGATAAGGTAGTAAGGTTGCCATGAGTTCAAGGTCAGCCTGGGCTAACCTATACAGTAAGACCATGTCTCACAAAAATAAAAAATAAAAATAAAAATTATGTGCCAGCCATGACTGTAGTATCAGCATTTGGGCAGGAGGATCACTGTGAGTTAATGCCAGCCTGAAGTACATGAGACCCTATATTGAAACAACCAAAAAATAAAATAAATAATAAAATTGCACATGAAGACTGACAGGAAAAGCATGAGTAAGCTGGGATGAAAGGAGGAAAAACTGATGAAGCCCTGGAAGGCTGGTACATGCAATAAAAAATTGAGACTATAATTCTTTTTTTTTTGGCAGAACTGGGATTGAACTCAGGCCTCTGCACTTGCCAGGCAAGCGCTTATTCTACTGAGCCATCTCCCTGGCCCTGAGACTGTAACTCTTGGGGATTATAAAAAGCAATATAAGGTAATTAATTAACAGTATTTCCATGGGAGAGATTTTCTTTGTTTCTGTTTTTTTTGGCAGTACCAGGGATCGAACTCAGGCCCTTGCGCTTGCCAGGCAAGCACTTATTTCATTGAGCCATCTCCCCAACTCTTTTTTTTTTTTTTTCTGAGGCAAGGTCTTGCTATGCAGTTCTGGCTGGCCTTGAGCTCCCTTTGTAACCAACACTGGTTTTGAATTCACAATTATCCTTCTGCCTCCTGAGTGCTGGGTTTGCACGTGTGCATCATTATGGTGGGCCTATAAATTTTTACTTTTTGAGACTGCTTTGCTGTGTAGCCCCAGCTGGCCTCAAAGTCAAGGCCATCCCCTTGCCTGACCTTTGTGGAATGTTGGGATTACAGACATGCACACCTAGCTGGATTTGCATATTTAAACCTTAGCCAAGTGTATGACCATGCAATGGATATGGGCACTTTTTTTTTTTTTGTAGCTGATATCCACTTTTCTATTCTTCAGGACATAGAAATACTGTAATAGTTCTTCTATAGTCCATAGTAATGTATGTTTTACTCCCCTGACCAGATCTGAAGAGGACCATTGGTAAATCACAAGTATAACACTTATATAAGAAAACAGCAAGAGGACTTAGAAAACAGACCACACAAAAACTTATCGGAACAGTAAAGATTTTGCATAGAGAAGAAAGGAGGACATCAAGAGACATGAAATATATCACATACAATTTTTGAAGTCTTGTCTTATATTATTTCAGAATCAAACTGGGATGATGACATCAAGATCTCTTCAAAAGTACTTTTAGGTAATTATGAAACAATCTTCTAGTTTATTTAGGAGGTACATTATGGGATGTGCTGGGGTGGTAATTACTTAAGTGACTAGCAGGGAGGTAGGATGGGAATTGCTTACATTCTGGGAATGTCAAATTTACCGAACTGTAACATGCATTTTACATTTAATATTTGACAGTATCAAATGCAATTATTTGAAATCATAAAGTCCAGAGATTATTATGGAAAAGTTACACAGGAACTTGAATGAAAAGTCTTAAGCAAGCACTCAGAGGACAGGCACATTTTAAAAAGGCTCAGGGAAGAAGGTGCAAGGCATCCTCAGGACATGAACAAACACACAAGCTAGGTAAGTGCTGATTCAGGAAAGTGCTGCAAGATAGAAAGGGCAGCATGTGGAGCCCAGGCAGGAGCAGCCAGGCAGCACACAGGGAGGGAAGCCTGCATAGCAGCTGCAGGGATGCAGTCACATTTTCTAAAAGAAGAGCAACATGATGATGGTCTTGCAGTTTGGGCTTCCCTGGTGGAAGGGAGGGGGACTCAAGGGAAAGGAAACAAAGTAAAGAGCTGGGAGACAGGAGACTAACAGACTAGCAATGGTAGGAATGTAAGCAAATTGCTAACAAAGAAGAGTAGTCTGCAACTCAATATTCAAAACAAAGAAAGAAGAATCAAAGATGGCTCTGAGAACTAACACAGACAGGACAAGGAAAATAAAACTAAAGATCCAGTCAGGCATGGTGACACACGCCTATAATCTCAGCACTCAGGAGACTGAGGCAAGAGGATCACTAAGGCCAGCCAAGCTAGGCTACAGAGTGAGGTCAATACTAATGGGGCTATATAGTGAGACCCTATCTCAAAAACCAAAAACCAAATAAAATAAAATAAAGATCATATGTCCAAATCACAGGTCTTTAAAGTCTTAGGGTTGGGCTGGCCAAATAGCTCAGCAGATTAAAGCGCCTGCAAGCAGGTGCAGGGGCCAGGGTTCAATCCACGGAGTGCTGAGACAGCAATTGAGACTGAGCATGATGGTGTGTGTCTGTAATCCCAGCTGTTGGGAGGCTGTTAATAGACCCATCACTTCAAGTCCGATCTAGTAGTGAGACCCTGAACTCCCTGTAGACCCCCAAAATACAAATAAATAAATAAAATAAAATAAAAATACAAATTAAAGTCTTAGGGTCAAAACACAAAAAATAATAAAGTTGTCATTTTCAGAAAAATCAGTAAGAAGTATTTGTCATTTAAAAACAGTTTCAAAAGAAAACCTGCAAACAGCTCCCTTTAAGGACTGGGCGGGGCTCACTGCAGCGTACACTGGTCAGTGCAGCAATTAAGATAAAAAGAAAGCAAACTATTTTAAACTTTTTTCAAAAGTAAAGGAACAGGGTTCTGCCTTTCTGAAGGGCAAGCTTCTTAATTGATTTCTGTCGTTCTCTCAGGTTGTAGTCTTACAGTAATCTCTAGAAAGACATGTAAACATCAAGTTAAGCAGTACTTGTCTATTGCTAACAGGAGGAAATTCTCTGCAAGTCTCAGGGTTTAAAGAGGTACAACTGCAGAACAAAAGCAATGAAAAAGGAATTTTACATTTGTGCTTGTCTTTATTTAGTTCATTTTTGAAGAAGCCATTAATGGGAATGAGGTGATAAATCAGAAAGTAAATATACAATACAGTACTATTGCTAGAAATAGTATACTACAGTTATATCACATATAGAAGAACAAATTATGGTCTTCGTTACTTTTCTTGTCACTGGAACACAAAACTCAAGGTTCATGTTGACAGTCCACGACTGGCTGGCTGCCCTGGTGAAGCTGCTTACGTCATGAGGGCTGAAAAGCCAGGACCAAGGGGAGGAGCTGGGCAGGGAGCTGCAGCTTTCCCTGCCACACCCACAAGGACCTTCCCTCCAGATCCCTAAAGCAAGGCAGCTATTATACCCCTAAAATCCAATCACTTCCAGAGGTTTCACCAGTGATCAAATGAAGCTTTGGGGACATCTAAATAAACACTGTAACAATGCATCAATGGAATAATCTAGTGCCTAGGGGACCTTAAAAAAATTATTATCCAACCACAACAGTTAAATATTATATAAAAACTAAAAACAAAACCCAGAAAACAAACAGGACAAAGTACCCACAATGTCATTACTTCAAACATTTATTTTCTTGACTTTTTAAAAATCATAGTTGCGCCGGGCATGGTGGCGCATGCCTGTAATCCCAGCACTCGGGAGGCTGAGGCAGGAGGATTGTTGTGAGTTCGAGACCAGCCTGAGCTACAAAGTGAGCTTAAGGCCAGCCTGAACTGCATAGTGAGACCCTGTCTCAAAAAGACAAAAAAAAAAAAAAAAAAAAAAAAAAAAAAAAAAAAAAAAAAAAAAAAAAAAAA
>PVKA01003281.1:55264-90482 GCA_004027165.1 Ctenomys sociabilis | reverse complement strand
GGAGGCTGTTTTCAGCCTCCCCAGTGCTGGGATTACAGGGAAAGTCAATTTGTCCCCATGTAGAGAAAGAGCTTCATAAAATTTAACTTGTAATGGTGATACAATAAAGTATGTGGCTATCTCAGTGAATTCTCACTGTATAAGTAAAATGTATTACAACATTTGACACATGAACTTTATAACTGCTAAAACATGTTCCCTTCCCAAAATCCTTGATATAAATAGGCAATGTTTATTATTTCTCTCATGTACAGAAAAAGATTAAAATATAAAAGATTTTAGCAACTTAATCTATTTAACAGCTTTATCTGGTAATGCCTGGAAAAAAGATTAAAGTCTATCTGAATAGTGCATTTATCTTTTTAAGGAATATACATTATGCTGTAAAGCAACTAACTGCTTCCCCAACCTTCAGGGTGCACAGCGCTAAGAGAACACGCTCACAGTGTACCTTCTGCTCTCCTCTCAAAAGGCTGAATGCTGTCATTTTTATTTTTAATTTATGTATTTGTTGTACAGCTTGGACTCATAGTTATCCTCCTGTTTTCAGCCTCCCCAGTGCTGGGATTACAGGTATGTGCCACCACACCTAGTCTCAGTGGCTGGCTCAGGTACCCAGGAGCAGGGCAGGCAGAGCATGTGGCTCCGGGGATTGAACTGCGGTCCCTGCACTTGCTAAGCAGAAATGCTAATATTTTTAAAACACCAGTGCAGAGAGGCACTTCATTTCCCAGGAGCAAGGCCCTGTTCAGTACCTTCAGATTATGAATGATGTCGATCCGCTTGTTCTGGCTGTCCTTGAAGTGCACCTGAACTCTGACAGGAAACTCACCCCAGCCTCTTCTAGTCAGGTGGAATGGAGGCTCTCTAGGGAAAAGCAGACATTTACAAATTCAGCGTATCTGTGCTCTTATGCTAGAGACAAAAAGTATTCTTATAATAGATGAGAAATTAAAAAAAAGAAATTCATGTCCTAATAATCACTTAGGTTTCTTCATGTGATGCTATACCAACATGCTGAATTTTGCTAAAATCTTAAATTATAAAAGAAAAATCCAACTCAACACTACATTATACTTCAATTATTGAATAGCTTATAGCTAAATCATTTTCATAGAACTAAGGAACTAAGATAACTGATGCTCCCACTAGAGTGCCAGAACTCTTGATGGGCACCTGAGAGGCAGAGGCTATATGAGGTGTTTGTTCCCACTCTAGATACTCTGAAGTACAGACAAAATAAATCACGGATATACTTAATTGGAAAGTGACAATTTATTTAACAATGTCTGCTACAAGGATTAAAATAAAGATCCTGTGTTCACAATATCTTCTCAGGATGGGGAGAGAGCTCAGTAGAATAAGCGCTGCCTGGTAAATGCAAGGTCCTGAGTTCAATCTCCAGTACCGCCAAATAAATAAATAAAATTAAAAAAAAAAAATAAATCATTTTCTCCATGTAGTGGCTATGATTTTTTTTTTTTTTTTTCAGTACCAGGGCTTGAACTCAGGACCCTGCACTTGCTAGGCAAGCACTTATTCCACTGAGCTATCTCCCTGGCCCAGATTTGAATGGGTAGAAGAGAGCATGTGTGAATGACAACTAGACTGAAGAATTCTTACCCATAACGTAGTCTGTGAATGGAAAAAAGGGAAATTAATGGAAAAAGACTATTTTTTTCCATTATATTGCTAGTTGTGATGGATATATGAAGGCTCAATAGACACATTACTTTAGTATGTGTATGAAATATTCCATAATACAAAATTTAAAGCTAAAAGGACATATGATTTCAGTAAGGGCAGAGTTTAAGAACACAATCAGAGAGAAGTTAACAGCTCTGAGTTATAGAAAAGCACAGAATCAGGAGCTAAGAAAAAGCCCTAAACATGAAAATCCTCAGTAGAGGGCAGCCTAGAAAGCAAAGCAACGCTAGGTTACAAGCCAGAGAGAAAAGGAAACAACAACCACTGCATCATGAAGGAGAAAAGCCAGCTGGAGGTCCGTGAGAATAGCCTGGGGAGGGTCTGAAAAGGACACAGGGGCCTAAGGACACGGGAGCATAACCATACAGTGGAAAGTCAACAGATAGTGAGTTTGATCACTTAAATGCCAGTGAAGGTGTAAGGATGGTCTAAACTTGCTTTACAGTATGCCTCATTTATATTTTGCATGCTAAGTTTCTCTCACAACAGGTAGAATAGTTAGGTATGTTCCTAATTTAGGTATACAGTCTAACTTCCCATGAACACACAGGCAGAACTGTGGCCAGAAAGGACACAAACAAATAGCATAAAGCCAGGAAATACTTTTTAACAGCAAGTTTCTCCATACCATATTTTTGGAAGCAGAAAGAAATCTCCCAATAGAGAAGCAATTCTACAAACCCAAAGATGTTATCACACACAAAAAAAGCTCTGCCTCCCCTGATGAGAACACAGTACTTTTACATTGCTACAGAAAATGTAAGTATCTGTATTCAGGAAGGCAAAATCAGGCTAGGGAGATAGCTTAGTGGTTAGTCCCTGCCTGGCAAGCACAAGGAGCTAAGTTCGATCCCCAGAACAGCATGCCATGCATCCCCGAAATTGGGCATAGTCATGCATGACCATAAGCCCAGTGCTGGGGAAGCCAAGGCAGGAGGATCCCTAGGAGTCCAAGCTGCTTTTTCTTTTAAAAACAAGGAAAACAGCCGGGTGTAGTGGCGCAGGCCTGTAATCCCAGCACTTGGGAGGCTGAGGCAGGAGGATTGTTGTGAGTTCGAGACCAGCCTGAGCTACAAAGTGAGCTTAAGGCCAGCCTGAACTGCACAGTGAGACCCTGTCTCAAAAAAAAAAAAAAAAAAAAAAAAAATCTCATTTCCAAGCTAGGTGTGGTACTGCATGCCAGTAATCCTATCCCTTGGGAAGCTAAAGCCGGAACACCAGCCTGAACTACATAGTAGCAAGATCCTGTCTCAAAAAAAAAACTAGATGGAACCAGATCAGACCAGACTAATTCCCAGTGTTCCACTTTCTAAACATCAACTTTTCCGGCTCCATTCCTTGGATGCCCAAAAACTTGCAATTCTTGCCACATAAATTTCACTATCCATCTTTGCTCTTTCCTCAGCTTAGAGTCTATCACAAAAATAACCTACTCCTTAAGAGTGAGCAAGTCAAGAGACCATAGTTTTGAGAGAAAGTTTACATGGACATCCAACTCTGTACAACTGAGAGCATTACTGGTAGAGACAAATGAGTGAACCAGGAGTGAGTTTCAAAAGAGAGGATCAGTGGATAACTACAACAAAGCAGGGCTTCCCCAGGACTCAGGCTTTGTGGGAGCAAGGCAGCCTGGAAGCCACAAATTTGGCCAGGAAGACACTTACCCTGTTCCCAGACCCAGCTGTACAAGATGAGAAGGCTCGAGACACAGCTACACTTGCTCTAAGAGTCAGGAGTGAAGGAATGTCTGGTCAGAGCAGAGGGCACGGGATATTTCCCAGAGAATTCACCAGAACCAGCTCTACGGCACACACAAGGACAGTGTACCCCGCATGTGACACCACGAGATGTAAGGCTACAGCTCCACAGCACCACGTACAGGATCAGCCCACCTTTGTGCAACAATTGGAGTAGGTCCAAACATGTACAACAGAAGCTGACAGGGTGAGATTATGGGAAACTCTCAACATTAAATTTTTCTGGAATGTTAAGTACATGTAAATACTGCATTGTCTCTCTGGTGTGAAAAACTGAAAGAACCAAAATGTGTAACAGCAATTGTGAAATTGGAAGTAAATATTCTTTTTCTTTTTTTGGCAGAACCAGGTATTGAACTCAGGCCCTTGCTTGCCAGGGAAGTGCTTATTCCACTGAGCCATCTCTCCGGCCCTGGAAGCAAATATTCTTAAGGAAAGGGGGACTATGGAAGGAAGAGGCAGAAAAGAAAGGGGGAAAAGGTCCTGTATTAATAGTGACACATAAAAAATAGTAACATGTTATATATGTCTCTATCTATACAAAGAGTATTTATTTCAGCAAGCTATAAGCTGAAATAATCAGGATGGCGACAAATCCAACAGGCCAGGACAAGGCCTGTCCAGGGAGACTGTAACGTGCAAGAGGAACACAGAGCTACGACTGTATTGTGACCACGAGCCAGTGCTATATAAGTTGTCAATAATACAAGCATTTCCATGGACTGTTCTTAGGTTAGGCGCTGTCCCACAGCTCTGCACTTCTAGGCTGTGCAACTTGGTGTGCTTACCTCACTTCCACAAGGTCATTTGGTTTATAGCTGGGATGAAGGAAGAACCACACTTTTTTGACAAAGTGATTAATGCTGGGCTCTCGACGAGACCCTCGCACATACACCATCCACTTATGGGTTGACTGGTCATTTTCCTCTCTCTTATCTGGTGGTATGTACCTGGAGGAGGGAAAAGAACAGGAAAGGGAACTGAATTATTTTTCTCTTCAAAAATCTAACAGGACTCGGGATATGGCTGTGACACAAGAACTTGCCCAGAAAGCTGAAGATCCTAAGTTTGATTCCTAGTACAAAAAAAAAAAAAAAAGAGAATAATAAACTATTTAAGACAATCTTTAACAGTCATATTACCTAAGCAAACAAAGAGGCCTGATATAGTAGCATATCCCTGAGATCCCAGGGGAGACAGAGGCAGGAAGATCCCTGTGAGTTCAAAGCAGGCCTGAACTACACTGAGTTCCTTCTTAAAAAAAGAAAGAAGGCTGGGCAGAACACCACAAAACTGCAATCCCAGCACTTGGGAAGCTGAGGCAGGAGGATCGCCTTGAGTTTAAGACAGATCACTGAACTATATGAGATCCTGTCTCAAATAAAAGAAAAATACCCCAAAAAACAAAACCACACAACACAAAAAGCTATAAATAACAAAACAAAGTCTTTGTAGTTAGTCCTTTAGTGTTTTCATTCTAAAACTGGTTTGTTTTTTTGTGGTCTAATAGGCATTACCCAAAAGTTTGTTTTCTTTTCTGATTTGTCAGTCTGAGATTAAAAGAAAACTGAAACTTGCTTTTCCTGTCAAATGAGTATGTAAGGTGGAAATAAAAAAGTATAGTTTCATTCCTGGGTTACGTAGTCTGTAGACTTAGGGTCGATTTAAATCAGATTTCAGGGAGATAAAATATGAGGCCCTTCTGGCACTGAAACACGGCTGCCCAGAGGTGTAGCTGGGGTGTGTGTGTGTGTGTGTGTGTGTGTGTGTGATAAAATATGAGGCCCTTCTGGCGCTGAAACACGGCTGCCCAGAGGTGTAGCTGGTGTGTGTGTGTGTGTGTGATAAAATATGAGGCCCTTCTGGCGCTGAAACACGGCTGCCCAGAGGTGTAGCTGGGTGTGTGTGTGTGTGTGTAGATTGAACTCAGGCCTATTCTACTGAGCTATCTCTCCAGCACCAGGTTTCTTATCCTCCGAAAGCCCACAGAAGCCATTTCAAGTTCCAACCATAACAAATCTAGCAGTGAAGCCCTAACCTTTAGGGCATTTAACTATTATAATCTCTTTATTTTCAATAATTGAATCTAACCACAGTTTTCATGGCTATATCAATTTGTTGACCACTTAAATGTTTACTAAACATCATACTGCAAGGTAAAAAAGCATGGCCTCATTCCTAAAGAGATTCTAGAAAATGAAACTAGGAAATATAAAAATGAGAACAGAAAAAACCTTTTTTTTTTTTTTTTTTTAAATGTATTTGGTACAAGGTCTCACTATACAGCTCACAGCCAGGACTTGTAGTGATCCTCCTGTTTTTAGCCTCCCCAGTACAAGGATTACAAGTGTGAGCCACCATGCCTGGACTTGGTGGCTCAGTGTGCCTAGAGGTGGGGCCAGCATGAAAAAACATAAAGGAAAGATATGAAAATAAAATTTCATCAAGAAAATAATTAAAACTGCTACTGTTTAAAATCTTGGTCACTATTACCATCATTCCCCCAACAATTTAATCCTTTGTATATATCTATATGAGCATGAAATATATTTACATAGCATAATATTTCAATTAAAATATCCATGCCAGATATTTGACAAAACTGAAGACAGCACAAGATCACACTATTAGAGACAGCTCTCTGCCTTGGAGAAATATTACCTTTAAGAGCGGCTTGTGGGGCTGGGGAGATGCCTCAGTGGAATAAGCGCTTCCCTGACAAGCGCAAGGACCTGAGTTCAATCCCTAGTTCCGCAAAAAAAAGAGCTGCTTGCAAGCCAGGCATGGTAGGTGGCCTGTAATCCTAGCAACCAGGAGGCTGAGGCAGGAAGATCCCTGTGAGTCTGAGGCCGGCCCGAGCTGCATAGTGAGACCCTGGTCCTGAATTCAATTCCCAGTAGCACCAAAAAGAAAAAAAAAAAAAAAAAAAAGACTTGCCCTGCAACCTTCTGTTTTGCCTTTAAAACACTTCTGTTTGGGCAGGCAGATCAACAATTTTAGGAATTAGTTAAGGCCTTTAGGACAGAACTGAATTAGAAGTTGAAAGTTCCTCCAAATTTACAACCTTGATGAAACATGTATTTAAGTACTCATGTCTCAGAAATCGTTACCATGTACAACTTCACTATAATTCAAAGAGTGGTACACACTAAGTAAGGGATCTAGTCCTTGGATATCAGTTTACTTTTGAAATAATTCCAAGTTTGGGAAGACTACTACTCCCTGTGGCCTCTTACTGTGACACTGGGGAAAATGCTAAAGTGCTCACATGGATGGCTGTCAGCAAATGAGCCCTATCTATTCTGCTCTCAGGTCACAAGGACCTGTGAGAGTCAAACCTCTCTGGCTCCCTGATAAAGTCACTAAAAGGACTTTAATTTTGATTTTTGCCAGGAAGATGGCTCAGTAGAATAAAGGCTTCCCTGGCAAGTGCAAGGGCCTGAGTTCAATTCCCGGTTCTGTAAAAACAAAAAACTAAGTGAAAGAGGGTCTTTAGAAACTTTTATTCTGGCAAGCACAAGGGCCTGAGTTTGATTCCCAGAATCAAAACCAAAACCAAAACAATCTTCCAAAGAAATTCAAAATAATAAAAGTAAACAGCCAATAGATTCCTGGGGAGAATAATCCCGAGCTCCTAAGGCTTCTTTCCTATGTGAAATGCATCTTTCATAATTAGTATCTTTTATGAACTTCATGTGAAACTGGAAGAAATTACTTCCTCTTCTCCAGTGACATTCTAGTTTTGTTTTGTAATATATTTGGTTCAGGGTCTCATGTGCAGCTTGGCCCCTAGTGCTGGGATTAGAGGTGTGTGCCATCACCCCTAGTCTCGGTAGCTGACTCAGGGTGCCTGGGGTGGGACTGGTGCGACATGTGGTGCAGGGAACCGAACCCTCATCCCTGCACTTGCCTAAGCAGTGGCTTAGTCCACTGAGCTATCTCATTGATCCTCCAGTGACATTCTAAAGCCAGTATCTTCCCATCCTTTCTGGAGATTGGATACAGTACAAGGCAGAAAGATATCACAGAGTGGCACACAGAGGGAAGCAGCCCAGCGAAAACCAGCAGACCTAGATTCAAACGGACTCTGCTCACTCTACGTCAGTCTCTGGACCACAGGTTACTTCTGGAAAAGCACTTTTTTTTTTTGGCGGAACCGGGGATTGATTCAAGTCCTTGTGTTTGCCAGAGAAGCACTTATTCCACTGAGCCATCTCCCTGGCCCAAGGAAAAGCACTCTTGAGGCCTCCTGTGACTGAATACTAGAGGAAAGGAATATTAACTCAATCATGGCAAATGGAAACTGTGCCTCACTCAGGCTGCTCTGAGCCACTTGCCAGTATAGGCTGGAGTGACACATCTAAGCCCAAGTCTTAAAATAAATGGCCAGCTACAAAATGAGATGATTCAATCAATACTCACTTGGACACATTGCCTACTACTATTGTTTTCTTCACAAAGAGTCGGGAAGTCTCTTCCCCCATTAGATCAGTGTTCCGCTGTTCTGTTTTATGGGAACCAGTAACACTAGAAGTGTCCTGAAAGAAATGATAGTCAAGGTCAGTTTTCACTTTGAATAATTTTCAATAAGACAGAAGCCACAAAATCATCATGAACGCTATGAATGATATTCTTCAGACTTCTTTTAAATTACCAAATTCTCTTGTTTTGGGTATACCTTTCAAAGCATGAAGACATAGTTTAGGTGTCATACTAATTTATATAAAGTTTGTGTACTAAAATGTGTTTCTAACATTCATATACATCTGCTGTGTGTCTGCAAGCAGCATGTGGAGAAACATCCAAGAAAGTACTACACTGGTTTTCTCTGAAAACGGAAATGAGGAAAAAGATCAGTGAATTTCAATCTTCTAAATATTCAAAAATTTTTACCTGGGGCTAGGGAGATGGTTCCGTGGAATAAGTACTTCCCTGGCAAGCTCAAGAGTTCAATCCCTGGTTGGGGGGGATTTCACCAGGCACGGTGGGGCACACCTACAACACCAGCCTTCAGAGGCAGGAGGATCATCACTACAAGTTCAAGACCAGTCTGGGCCACACAATGAGTTCAAGGTCAGCCTGAACTACACAGCAAGATCCTCTCAAGAAGCAAAGCAAAATTTTAATGAGAATACAACTAAAATGATTAAAGGCCAGACTATAGTGAACGACTACATCCTGGCCCTTCTATGACTAACGTGCAACCCTGCATACTCTGCCTCGACTTCTTTGAACAGGGTTAACATGTCAATTATGACTGTTTTGCAGTTTCAGAAAGTACATGATGTATAGTAAATATTAAATATATATACATGATCACATATTGTATAAAAGTTTTAAAATCCTGTAAGTTAGTATGCATGACCTAAATTGTTTTTTTCTCTGTTATTTATTTATTTATTGGCAGTACTGGGGATTGAACTCAGGCCCTTGCGCTTGCCAGGGAAGCACTTATTCCACTGAGCCATCTCTCCAGCTCTGTTTTTCTTTTTTCTTTGCAGAAGCAGAGGTTGAGCTCAGGCCCCTGTGCTTGCCAGGGAAGTGCTTATTCTACTGAGCCATTTCCCTGGTCCCTAAATTGTTTTTCTTACAGAACAAAAACTTTTTTATTTCTTTTTTTAAAGAAAAACATTTATACGAGTTACTCAGGGTTGGGGATATTGCTCAGAGACACAGTGCCTGCCGGGCAAGTGCAAAGGCCCAAGTTCAATTCCTAGTACCAAAAAAAAGAGTTGCTTAGAAATAATTCTAGAAAGATGTAAATAAGTGCAAACATTACAAATCTGAATTATTAGCTGGGCATGATGGTGCACTTATAATCCCAGCACAGAGGCTGAGGCAGGAGGAGCATGAGCTTGAGGCTGGCCTAAGCTACATGGCAAGTTCTACATGGCAAGACTCCATCTCAAGGAAAGAAAAACAAAACTAAGGTAAGATCTGATTTTTTAACTGGCAGTACTACAAATGACTTAATAAAAGCGATTTCTCTTTTTTACCTTTTTGTACTTCACTATTTTTAACAATGAACACATATGAATTTTTAGTCATAATAATAACAACAAACTTTTAAGGAAAACAACCAAATACTTGAGGCCAGGCTGGAGAGAGAGCTTGGCAGTCTAAGTGCGTGCCTGGGAAGTGCAACAAACAGGGTTTGTTCCCTGGTAGCACATGCCATGCCAGCCCCGTAGTGAGACCCTGTATCAAAAGAATTTAAAAAATAAATAAATTAGGGGCCTAAATATGTAGAAAGCAACCAGGAAACATGCCCCATATCTCAGGACACCAGGCTGAGAAAGTCACAGATTTAACCCAGTAATGACTCCACAGCCAAAACAGCGGGCAGGGGACTCAAATTTACCAGGTGGCAGGGCCAGACACTAGCAAGTGATTTTTTGTTTTCATAATATTGTGTACTCCAGCTCCTGTAACATCTTAGAATAAACTCAAGCTGGATGCAAAGGTGCATGTACTCAGAAGGCTGAAACAGGAGGATCACTGCAAATTCAAGTCCAGCCAGAGCTACAGTGAATTCAAGGCCAGCCTGAACTATATGGTAAGACTTTATCTCAAAAAAAGAATCAACAGGAGAACAGGAAGGCCTCTGATAAGGCACTGAGCTGCCAACACCTAAAGGTTCTCTCAGGTAGATGAGGAACTGTCCACATATTGGAGCTTAAGCTCTAAAAGTAGAGGTAGGTTTCTCAGCCTGATGCTTTTGGACACATATAACTCTTAACTCATCAAGACTGTTTCCCCACTCTAAAAGGAAAACACCTGACACTTGCTAGGTTATCTGTAAAGTGAAATGAAATGAGTACTAGTTCCCTTCTGTGGGTTCCCACCCCAATCCACCAACTCTACCCTTGTGGCATTTCGGCTTGGCCTCTGCTCCACACTGTTTGAGAGCCTTTCCTCCACATCCATATTGCTGTTATTATCTTTATCAGATAAGAAGTCATTGTGTTGCGATAAAGAATCACTTTCTGAATGATTAGCTGATGGTGTTTCTGATCTCTGATTGGTAGGAGATGATGACCGAGATGGTGATTCCAAAAATTTCTTGATAGCAGGATGATTAAAAACCATGGTATCACATGTCTTAGATCCCTAGAAAAAAATGAAAGCAAGCAAATTTTAACCCAACTCACCAAAAGTAGGCAAAAACCACATCTCTTTTTTGTCTTTTTTTTTTTTTTTTTTTTTTTTTTTTTTTTTTTTTTTTTTTGGTCTTTTTGAGACAGGGTCTCACTATGCAGTTCAGGCTGGCCTTAAGCTCGCTTTGTAGCTCAGGCTGGGCTCGAACTCACAACAATCCTCCTGCCTCAGCCTCCCTAAAAAAACCACATCTCTCCAAAACATTTAGCTATGTCAGGATCATTTAAAAACCCTCAGGGCCAGACAAATAGTTCAGCAGATTAAAGCTCCTGCAAGCAGGCACAGGGGCTGGAGGTTTGATCCCAGGCCTGCTGTGCGGGACCCACCGCTGGGGCATGCTGAGATGGCAAGTGAGACTAGGTGTGGTGGCACACACCAGTAACCCCAGCTCTTGGGAGGCTGTAAACAGGCAGATCACTACAAGTCCGATCTACTAGTGAGACCCTGAACACCCTGTAGACCCTTCCCTAAAATACAAAAAAAACTTACACCTTTAAAATGAAATTCTAGCCACTTCTAATCTTCACTATCAGCAACAGAAAAAACCAGTGATGACTGGGTGAAACTTCTCATGCTGAAAGCTAAAGATGTGGAGTCTTCTGATGACAAATGAGAAACACACACAACTTGTAGAAAGTCAGGTTTGACTTTAAAACCATTAAATCTCACATCTTTACATAAAAACATCAACTGCTCTAAACAAAAGATGTCAGAAATATACAAAAAGTGCAGGTATAAAACAGAGGTGACAAACTACCACATGCATGCTGCAGTGGGCACACAGCCTTCTCTGTCAGCAAGGAAGCCAATTGTATTAGTCGTTTTTTCTAAACTAAAACCTCAGTGAGCTGGGTGCGGTGGCGCAGGCCTGTAACCCCAGTACTTGGGAGGCTGAGGCAGGAAGATTGTTGTGAGTTCAAGACCAGCCTGAGCTACAAAGTAAGCTTAAGGCCAGCCTGAACTGCATAGTGAGACCTGTCTCAAAAAGACAAATAAATAAATAAATAAATAAATAAATAAATAAATAAATAAATAAAACCTCAGCATTCAGGGTTAATTGCATTGTTAGCGCTTAGTGATAAATGAGTGAATTCTATGTAACAGCTGGGGCACTCAGTCTCTAAAAGGTTTGCCATCATTGGAATGAAACATGGTATCTGCAAGGAGTAAGGATGGAAGAGTAAAAGCCTTAAATCCACCAGTCATTCACGTACAAGACTTATCCTCTACACTAGACTGAAGGTCTGGGGTGTTTTTCTACATCTTAATCACTCCCAGTCAAAATCTGACTACACTGCACATATACTGTAGCTATGTTCCTGGGAAACTTGCCTTTTAAAACCATATTAAAAATTAAAAAGAAAACCGTATTAAAACTGTTTTGGTGAAAAAGAATCAAAGACCTATGTTTAAAAGCATTAAAGTTCTTAATTTTCAATAATAAAGGTTTCAAAAAATAATAAAGGTTTCTCAGTGACATGTTTTGTTACTGCAAACTAAAAATAAAAAGCTGATCATAACATTAAAAGCATATCTTAATGCCTCTGAATAAATGCCAATCAGAACATAAAATCAGTACACTTCTGGAACACTGAACTACACGGATCAGAACTGCTAATGGCACAGCAACAAGACATTCAACGAATAACCAGTTCCTCAAGCAGACCAGCTGCCTACAATCCTGCAATTATGCAAATGCTAGTACTGCAGGTCTTTTCCCTGAATTCCACATTGAGCTACACAACACAAACCATCAGAATCTGTGGCTGAACAGTGTCCTTCCAGAATTCATGCCCACCCTGAATCTATGAGAGTGACTCTATTCAGTAACAGGCCAAGGGGTCAGGGGCTGCTGTGTGGTAGAACACTCACTGAGATGCATGAGGTCTTGGGCTCAGTTCCTAGCACCAAAAGTATGGGTGGGATTCCGCACATAATCAACTTAAAATGAAGTCATACTGGGCAGTGGTAAGCCCTAACCCAAGATATCCTTAAAAGACACAAAAAGAGTTAGAAAAGACACACAGAAGGAAAGTACACACATAAAGTAGGAGGCAAAAGTCCCAGCAAGGCAGCAGATAGGAAAAGATAAGAGGATTCTTCTCCAGAGCCTTTGAGGGCACACTGAGCCACTGACACTTTTATTTTGGACTTCTAGCCACCAGAGCTGTGAGGTGGTAAGTTCCTGTTGTTCTCAGTCACCAAGTTGCATCATGGGAGCCGTAGGAAATGAATACAGATTCTAATGGGCATTATGGGAGGCCAAGGGGGGGAAGAGCGTAAGTTCAAACCCCACCTAGCAACTTAGTGACTTAGAATGACTGTCTCAAACAACGAAAAGGACTGAGGATGCAACTAAGTCTGAAAACCCTAGGTTTAATCCAGATAGACAGACAGACACAGGGAGGAAAAAAAAGGAACCAACTACTAAATATAACCTGCAGGCATTGATGGATCCTGGTCTTTTAAAAAAAAAGAATCAGTTTAAAAGATGTTGGGGGGGCAGGGAGATAGCTCAATGGAATAATTGCTTCCCTGGCAAGCACAAGGGCCTGAGTTCAATCCCCAGTTCCACAAAAAAAAAAAAAAAAAAAATGTTGGGGACAAGTAGTATCACCTTCTTTGGGCAGCTGCGGCAGCTGGTGGACTAGCGGCTTGAATCCAAATCTGGGCCCAAATGCCACAGGACCAGACCTGGCAGGAGTGCAGTTGCGTGGCCAAGAAGCTCTACCTCGCAGACCCAATGAGGGCACGAGTGGTTTTCAAATATAGACACGTTAATGGAAATTTGTGTCTTAAAGTAATAGATGATCTAGTTTGTTTGGTGTATAGAACAGATCAAGCTTAAGATATAAAGAAAATTGAGAAGTTCCACAGTCAACTGATGCAACTCATGGTAGCCAAGGAGTCCTGCAATGTTACCATGGAAACAGACAGCTTGAAATGAAGATTCTTTCAGTTCTGTTTTAAAGGAAGTATACATGTTTTGGAATTGATAAAATATTGGAACAGAAAACACTTGATGTAAATGAGTTATTCAGAAGCCAAGAGATAATTCTCTTTTTAATGTTTACCTCAGAGCTGTAGGAATATAAATGCTTTCATTTAGGTAACTGTTGTTTTTTTGAACATTAGCAAGAAATGCATCTATCTTAGAAACGTTTTGCAGAAACTAGTTGATTTTGGGCAAAATGTATAATTATTTCCCTGGTAAATATGTATCAGTAATTTTAAAATAAAATACTAAGAAAGCCAAAAAACAAAACCAAAAAAAAAAGATGTTGGGAGCAACCAGGAAAATATGAGCTTAGACTGCTTATCAAGTAATAGAAAATGGTCTGCTTGGATATGATTACTACAAAGACGACTATCATTGTGAGAAATGCATGTTTCAAGAATTAAAAGAGAAATGTAATGATGCCTGGAAGTTCCTTTAAATGTTTTAAAGAAGAGTAAAAAAAAAATGTGGCAAAATGTTAAAATTGTTGAGTCTAAGTGTATAAAATATGTGCTTATTTACTCTTTTATGTACATTTGAAATCTGTCATAACACTACAGGACTTGCAGAATAAAGTAAATCAGAAAATGCACAGCAGAAGGTAGGAGGAAATGCCATTGTTGATCACTTCCTCCAGAGCAGGCCAGTCAGAGGAGGCACAGTTGGGCACATCCCAGCGAGGCCTCGTTCACCTCTACATCTTTCTTTTTTTGTGGCACCAGGGATTGAACTCAGGACCTTGCACTTGCCAGGGAAACAGTTATTCTACTGAGTTATCTCCCCGGCCCATACCTCTGCATCTTTATTGCCAATCATAATGCTAACAATTAGGAGGAAAAAAGATTAATGAGAACAAAAAAAATGCAGGGCCAGCAAGATAGCTCAGTAGCGCTCCCCTGGCAAGTGTAAGGATCTGAGTTCAATCCCTGGTTCCACCAAAAAAAAAAAAAAAAAAAAAAGATAGCTCAGTGGACTAAGTGCTGGCTCAGGCAAATGCAGGGACCAGGGTTTGGCCCCAGCAACACATGCCATGCCAGACCTGCTCCTAGACACACTAAGCCACTGAGACTGGGCATGGTAGCATACAACTATAATCCCAGCACTGAGGAGGCTGAGACAGGAGGATCTCTACCAGGGCTTCTAGTGAGACCTTGGATCAAACACATAAAAAAAAGTGACTTAGGGTTACCAACAACAGAGATGACTAATGGAACGCAAAGGACCTTTAGACGACTAAAGGAGCACCATGACTTAACAGCCAAGTCTGCGCATTTTCGTAGGCAGGCAGGCAGGCAGGCCTTCCAGAGTCTAAGGTCCATTTCTACACTGATGTAACTTCCCCATACATAACAACTGCAGCAGCTGGAAAATGAGTGGCTGCAGGGAATACTTACCTCAGAAACTTTCAGAAGACCAGCAGAAGCATAGTAATTTGCTACAATGCAGGCTCGAAGTTTGTCCATCATCCTCCGTGCTTCAATCAGCCGCTAAAAACAAATGTTAACTCATTATGGAGTAAAGCACTAGCAAATGCAAGGTCCTGAGTGCTATTCCTAATACCAAAATAAAGGAATGAATGAACAAATAAATAAAATACAGCAATTGCAAAATATAGCAATTCACAAAATAAGAAATGCAAATGAAGAAAAAAGGCTCAACTTCTCTAATGAAGAAAGCAAAGAAGAATGATATTTCTGACCTATCAAACTGGCAAAGATGTAAAAGATAAAAATGTGATGCAGGGGCTGGGGAGATAGCTCAGAGGTCTAAGCACCTGCCTGGCAAGCACAAGGACCAAGGTTTGATCCCTGGTACCACATGCAGTGCCAGATCTGGAATGGCCGGTGCACTGCACCAGACACTGAAACTGGGCATGGTGGCACACACCAGTAACCCCAGTGCTGGGGAGGCTAAGACAGGAGGATCACTAAAAGGCCAAACTGAGACCCTGTATCAAATGAATGAATGAATGAATGAATAAAAATAAAATCAAAGGGCCAGCCAGATAGCTCATCAAACTAAAGTGCCCACTTTGGCAAGCGCAGGGACTCAGGTTCAGGAGTGCTGTGCTGGCCCCACCCCCAAGAGGAGCACTGAGACTGGGCATGGTGGCACACAAGCCTGTAATTCCAGGGCTTGGGAGGCTGAAAATAGGAGGATCCCTATGACTCTGATCTGTGTAGTAAGACCCTGCAGACCGTGTACTAAATACATAAAAAATGAAATAAAAGGTTATAAAAATGTGAGGTAAAGAGATCCACTAATAGGTGGTTATAACACATACCTATAATCCTAGCATTGGGAAGATGAGACAGAAGCTTACAGTGAGTTAAAGATCAGTTAGGATTACACAGTGAGATCCTGCCTCAAAAACCAAAAGAACTGAGGCAGGAGGATTGTTGTGAGTTCGAGACGAACCTGAGCTACAAAGTGAGCTTAAGGCCAGCCTGAACTGCATAATGAGACCCTGTCTCAAAAAGACAAAAAAAAAACCAAAAGAAGAGAAAGTATATCTGATTCATCAGACATACCCACAGAGACACTGAGCACAAGAACAGAGGGACTCTGGGGATGATTATGAATGTGAATTAATGTGTATTATCCCATTAATTTCATTTTTGTTAAATTATTTTTTCTCTAAAAAGTTATTAAAAAAAAAAAAAAGCAAAGGCAAACCATGACTCTGTCTCAATACATTGCTTTTTCCCATAGCTCTGGTGCTTTCCCAATGTATTTTCATTGTACCTGGTCGATAACTTCAATCTCATGTTCCTTATTCTTCATCTCAAGTGCAAACTGCTCTTTGATAATAGTCTCAATCTTCTGCACAGCAGCATCTCGAGCTACAAACAACACAAACACCAAAGCCTAATGAATCAATAGTTGTCCCAATTTAAATCAGCAAGCACAAGAAACAATAAGTGGAGAAACCTAGCAGCAAAAAAACGCTCAACTAAGTGATCGGAAGTGAAAAGCACTAATCCTGGGAATAAGCTGTCATCATGCACTCATTGACATGATGCACCAAAACCACTACACCACTGATACTCTTGCCACCAATCCAATGTGTAACAGTGGAGGCACATACCTGTAACCTTAACTACGTGGATGGCTGAAACCTAAGGCTCTTAAGTTTGAGGCTGACCTGGGCAATTTAGTGAGATCCTGTCTTAAGATGAAACAAAAAGAAACCCCAAACATACAGCAATAAGCAAGGGCTGGAGATATAGCCCAAGGGTAGAATGCTTGCCTAGCACGTATCAGTCCCTGGGTTTGACCCTAGTACTGCCCTGCTCACAATGAAACATCTGATAAAACAAAAATGAAGGGCACTCCACAAAATGACTAGCTTGCATCATTCAAATATTCATGCCAAAAAAGATGGCCATGGCCAGGGAGATAGCTAAGCAGCTTAAGTGCTTGCTTGGCAAGTGCAAGGACTTGAGATTGATCTCATTAAAAAAGATGGCCAGCCAGCTGGACATGGTGGTATATGGCTGTAATCCCAGCACTCGGCAGGCTGAGACAGGAGATTTATTCCACTTCCTATGAATCTGAAAAGAGTGGAAGCAAATGTCAACAAAGAAATAATTTCCTAAGGTAGTTAATTTCTACCTGAATTCTCAATTGCTTTATGCCGCTTATTTGGAAGGGCCACAGATACATCCTCATAATCAGGGTCAGTTTCTTTGATCGTTCGCTTGATGCCAGACATGTTTTTCTGTTTTCAGTTTTTCACTGTGAAACAATAATAAATTAATTAATAAAAACATCATATAACACTAGTGCAATGGCAAGCAGAAACTGAAATGTCACCCAGGATTTGGAGGTGGATTTATTTGTGTTACTGGCACTAATCAGGATTATTCTAAAATACCAGGCCCTGATATCTGGTGGTCGAGGGCTTCTACGGGACAAGCAAGCGGAAGTACAGAGGCAGCAAGGCCTGTCAGTTGGGCTAGGGCTTACACCATGTGCATCTTAGTAACCAGCTGTTGTGAAGAGACAGAAGCTGGAAGAGGAACTATTCATTACCTGAGCAACTAAGAAACTGAAGTGTACTGTCACACTTGCATTTACACACACTTGTATATACATGAAAAGAGTTATTAAGTATTATATAATACTGGCACTTATGTTTATAAACACACAAGTTGAATATTCCTTATTTAAAATTAATGTTTCAGATTTCAGAAATTTTCAGATTCTGGAATATCTGCACAGACTTTTTAGGTTTAACATCTCTAACCCAAAAATCTGAAATTTGAAACTTCCTGAGCATCAGCTATGTTGATCAAGTTAGGGATGATCGACTAAGTATATACCCTATTTAGAATCGACAGAGTATGGTAACTTCAAAAGTTTCCAAAAAAAGTTGTTATAAGTATGGTCATCTATTAAAAGCATGCAGGGGGAGGAGGGAATGGCTCAGAGAAATAAGTGCTTCCCTGGCAAGCGTAAGGTCCTGAGTTCAATCCCCGTTTCCACAGGAACAAAAAGTAATTAAAAAAAAAAAAAAAAAAAGCATGGGTTTCTCTCTTTTTTTTCTTTCTTTTTAGCAGAACCAGGGACTGAACTCAGGCCCTTGCTCTTACCAGGAAAGCACTTATTCCACTGAGCCATCTCCCCGGCCCTGGGTTTCTCTTTTAAGAGAAAATCTTTTAATAACATAGCACACTGCTCAGACTTTTCAAATGGAGCCTCACCTCAGAAGGACCTACATAGGAAAAACAAAGAAACAACTCAGAGGAAAGTATCTAAGACAACACAGTTTGCTGGAATTCACAATTCATTACTAAGCATATTAAAAACATGAATGATACAGTTAGAGACTCCATAAGTAATTTATTAAACAACCTCTGTCTCTGGTAATTCTACCAAGCCACTGCATAAGCAGAGACTACTACTACTAGTCATTTCCTGTTACTCATAATGTACACTATACACTTACTGCTGTGGTCTGAAACAACCTCTGGAGGCCTCAGATTTTAGAGGTGGGTCTTTTGGAAGGTGACTGGGTTATGGCTGTTATAATCCTCTACACATGCTCCTAAGTGGATTGATTCCCTGGAGCAGGGGCTCCTGGCTGGGTGTGTGTGGGGGCGATCACTGGAAGCGTGACCTGTAGCCTGCACACTTGTCTCCGGCTCCTCCCTATGTTCTTTTTTTTTTTTTTTTTTTTTTTGTCTTTTTGAGACAGGGTCTCACTATGCAGTTCAGGCTGGCCTTAAGTTCACTTTGTAGCTCAGGCTGGTCTCAAACTCACAACAATCCTCCTGCCTCAGCCTCCCGAGTGCTGGGATTGCAGGCATGCGCCACCACGCCCGGCTCTCCCAATGTTCTGGCTGCCAGGGCTCAAGCCGCTTTCCTCTGCCTGGTCCCACCACCAAACCATTTCTTTCTCTTTTTATTTCAACCATCAACAGATGGTATTTTATTTTGATGAATCTATGTACTACAAAAGTATTAACTTCCTTTCTCCCTTCCCATCTAAGATTTTTTTTTTTTAAAGTACAAAACTCTTTATCTAATTGCTCTAAAGTCTTAATTAAAAGAACTGAGTGATGCCTCTCCTTTAAGGTGTTGCTTTTCACAAAAGATGCAATCTGTCCTTGAGCTGCAGACATTTCTACTCCTTCCTGGGGAAGAAATGGTCCACGTCTCTGCTTCCCTCTGATAAACTCCATTTTCAGTCATCACACACCATCATTCCCTAGACACCTTCATAGAAACTTGATTGCTGGATGCACTTTTCAGTGGGAAACTCCAGCACACTTTTGTATGGGATGTTTATGTGTCCGAGCAGCAGTGCTGATGTTCTGGTTTTGAGGGAAAATATAGCAAGACACATATTCCCTGGAAGCACCAAGGACAGAGAGAGTAGGACAGGTGTATGGAGGTGACAGGTTGCAGACAGGCTCAGAATTCTGGGGCAGTAGCCATCAGAGCCCTGAGAGAAGCTGAAATATAAATCTGTAAAGGGCTGACTTTGCATCCTTTTGATCCAAGCACATCAGCACAGAGTACACAGGAAGGATGGGGCTGGATCATCGAGGTAAGTGCCATCAAAGTCCTGTCAACCCAGACCCTTCAGAAAGACGCATTCTGGTAAGACAGGCTCCCTCATCTCTGGCTCATCTAGGATCCCACATTGTGTAAAGCCAAAGGGAAGATCACAGTCAGCACCACATGGGCTCATCTGGAAGCTGTGTGGCCGTGGCAGAGAGAGCAAAGATCTACCCAGAAGGTGCACCATGATGGTCCTCATGTTGTCCACAGGGTGGGCCTGGGAGTTGGTTTCCACCATCCCTGTGTGACTCACCATGCTGATTCCCCGGTACACTAGGCCAGAGACGGTGTGCTTGCCATGGGTGAGGGGCAAGAAGCACAAAGAACTGGTTGCCCTTGGTATTCAGGTGTACACTGGCCATTGCAAGAATTCAGCCCCACTGAACTTGAGGTCGGGGTAAAGCTTATCTTCAAACTGCACAGATAGATGTATACCCTAACCTGTCCCTGTCTGAGCACCTCCCTGGATTGTAGGTCCTTGATAATTCTGTGAAATCCAGTGTCACTGCACTGACTATACCAGACCAACCAAAGTATAGGTCTGTGGCAGGTCACAATGGTTCCCAGATTGGCTTCTAAGTAATCAGTGGGTGGCTGCCAGTAGTCAGGCGAGCCCCCTTCAGAGCCGCAGGGAAGCCACTGCCCCTGAAGCCATCCTGCCAGGAGCCAGCCAATTACGGGTTGAACACTTTGAAACCATGAGCTAAAATAAACCTTTCTTCCTCTCAACTGTGGGAAGCAGTGTTTTGTCTGTAATGGGAAAGTAATGGCCAATATGCTTAATACTAAACTATTTAACAAGCTGGAAATTTGATAAAGCCTAGATGTACAAATGTGAATGAAAGAACCTATAAATCTTCAAGATTCACACTGTCTCAATACATTAACCATTAACCATGTGTCTAAATTTAACATAAATTAAAATTAAATATACATAATTCAGTTCCTTTTTCCACACTGCAATGTTTCGGATTTCACATGTTCTATAGACAATGATGGCTTGTAGCTATTATCCTCGCAGCAGGGACACAGAAAACTTATATCACTGAAGAAAGTTGTATAGCAATGCTCCGTTTCTAAACTATCTTTCAGAACACATGTTTTATAAGTCAGTTTACCCCTGTACAAACTAGCACTGTTTAATAGAAATAGGGGCCAGACAAATAGCTCAGCAGATTAAAGCACCTGCAAGCAGGCACAGGGGCAGAGGGTCTGATCCCCAGGCCTGTCATGCCAGCCCTGCCCCAGGGTGAGTTGAGACAGCAAGTGAGACTGGGTGTGGTGGTGTGTGCCTGTAATCCAGTTCTTGGGAGGCTGTAAACAGGTGAATCACTACGAGTCCCATCTAGTAGTGAGACCCTGAACACCCACCCTATAGACCCTTCCCTAAATACAGAAAAAAAACCAAAAAACTAATATTATGGTCTAATGGACTATAATGGATAATTTTGCTGAATTCACGCACCTACAATATTTGAATGGCAATGGAATACCCTTCTCTGACTAAATAAAAAAGAGGGATATAAATGAAGGACCATTTTGTGGTGAAAAAAAAAAAAAATATATATATATATATATATATATAAATTAGGTTAGATATACAGCTACTTTCTCTTAGTTCAATGAAAAGATTTGTAATAATAGTTTTTAGACAAGATATCATGTCTGCATCTTGTATTATGAGTAACTACCATGAAGACAACAATATGCACTGTATTTAATTATTGAAATTGTCCTGCTGACCTGTTTTGAAACTGTTTCATTGCTATTTTTTTCTCAATAAAATTAATTTTTTAAAAAAGAAAGGAAATATGAGGCTGAGGCAGGAAGATCACCACAAGTTTGAGGCCAGCCTGGGGTATGAGTGTATTCAAGGCCTACCTGAACTACATAGCAAAACCCTGTCTCAAAAAAAAAAAAAAAAAATACAATCATCACCATCAACAACAAAGAGAAATTTTAAAAAGTAAAACTGGAGAGAGCTCAGTTGTCTAAGGACCTGCCTGGCAAGTGCAAGGTCATGAGTTCAATCCTGGGTACTGCATGCCTTGCAGGTACCAGAACACTGTACCTTGCTGGCCTGAAACCGGGCGTGGCGGCACACACACCTGTTGTCCCAGCAGTAGGGAGGCTGAGATAGGATCACTATGAGTCTGAAGTGCATAGAGACCCAGTACCAAAAGGCAAAAAAAAAAAGTAAAGAAAAATGGGTGGATTTAATAATTTTAATTATTTATCTAGCTAGTATGGTCAAATTATTACCCCAACAATGTAAGCAATATAAACAAAAGATTACCTTAACCAAGTAATCAATACAAACAAATGAAGATTCTACGTCATTCTTACTATTTTACTCCCTTACTGGTCAACTGATGTGCAAATTAGAAAACAAGTTCTGGGTGATTAGGCAAGCTGAGCCCTGTTAAGTGTTGATCTATGACACAGAAGACTACAAGAGTTCCCTGACTTCTAATCTTCCCTTCTACCACTAAGGCAAATACCTGCCATGTGCCCCGAAGGCAGAAATAAAATGATAATGAAATGGCAACTCCAAGTTCTTATTTTGCATTCACTCAAAGGCAGCACAATTTCAAAGTCCCTCAGCTCTTAGTTTACTTCTTTCATGAAGAAGGGAGTTAAAAGAACTAAGTTGACCTCAGATACTCAGTGGATTCAAGCAGAAGAGAGACTCAGCAAGTAATGATATATATGTAAATACTGGATCCAAGAACAGTTGTCCTATAACTGTCATACTGCATGATACCACTAAACCTAGATTCTAAAACTATAGTTTATAAGCAGCATAAATCAAGCTACTCACTGTCCATTCAGAACCATGAGTTGTCAGCTATAATGTACAATATAAATATATTTTAGGCAGGCCTAGCATCTATTATAATTTATTTTTAAAGTCTATAAAAAGTGAGAGTAAGGACTTACTTCCTTTTGCTTTGGATTTTTTTCCCCCTTGCAGTACTGGGGACTAAACCTAGGGCCTTCACACTGAGTTCCAGCCCCAGCTCTTTTTTCTTGCTTTTAGAGAGGGTCTCACTGAATTGCCCAGGCAAGGCTCAAACTTGCCTGCTTTTCGTTGGCCTCCCAGAGTGCTGGAATTAGACATGCTCCACTATGCCCAGCTGCAATTAGTTTTAGACAACCTAGAAATTTGGGTTAGTACACACTGAAAACATTCTTATGAATCAACACACTTTGTTCCTCTGGCCTTATTGCAGACAGGGGCTAAAAAACAAAAGTGTTGGGCCATATCTGTAATCCCAGCACTCAGGAGGCAAGGCAGGAGGGTCATCGTGAGTTCAAGACCAGCACTTCAGACTGAACTACACTTTGAGACATGGTCTCAAAACAGAATAAGAAAATCAAAACCAAAACCAAACCAAACAAGCTCTGCTTCCTGGGCCCCATTACATGGGCAGCGGCGCATGCCCACTCCTCCCCCACCATACCATTTGCCTCTTTAAAACAAAAGCAAAAATGATCTGCTCTTGCAGACAGATAGAGCATCAGGGGCTCACGCACCCCAGCAGAGCCTTACACTTGTTCCTGAGCTTTACCAGTGCTCAGTGGCCACATGTACCCTGCTGTTTGCCAATTCCTAAGAAATCATCTGTAACACTATATCCAGGCTGGCATCATCTTCATTACCCATTCTGTGGAATTCAGAATGTGCACAGTCCCCACCACCTTGCTAGGAGTCTTAGGAGTAACTGTGTCTGTTCCCTGGAAAGTCAGGGGAGCCTTGGAAAAACAGTATTTTGTTTTATTCTTCCTTAAGAGATAAAACAATTCTGACTTCTGCTATAAAACTGGGGGACTAGAAGGGAAAAAAAGAACTTGGAGGGGAGTGTATCACTGAGAAAATCAACAACGAGTTAACTTGCACTGCTGAGGTAATTTCTTTTTTCATGCAATCATTAGAATAAAGCTTTTTTTTTTTTTTTTTGGTCACCTTTGGTTGTACCTAAGTTTCCCATAAATATGAGTAAGGAAGATTCTGCAAGTAACTCACATCTGCTTCCTTTTGGCAAGAACAATACTAATGTATACAGGAGTCTCACTCAAGTAAGCGCTAGCATGGCCAGATACATCCACAGACACGTGCTCTCCTTGTGACATAATGAGTAACAGGAAGGTGGGACAGTGACCACTTGATAGTATTAGTTTTTGGATTCCTGTTTCACTTAGATTTATGAAAAGGACACATGAGCAATTACTATACACAGTCATTTATAATTTGAAACAAAATATCCTACAATGCTCCCCTTTATGTTTTCAATCTGTGGAAACTGAAAATACTTAGATGGAGGAGCTGAGGAGATACTTCAGTGGCATAAGCACCTGCCTGGCAAACACAAGGTCAAGAAAATATTCAGGGGCCGGGGAGATACCTCAGTCCCTCCAGTTCTGCCAAAAAAAAAAAAAAAGAAAGAAAGAAACAAACAAACATTCACATATGGGCCAGCCAGATAGCTCAAAGGATTAAAGCGCAGCAGCTGGGGCTCCACCCCCAGCCTGCCATGCTGGCCCCACCCTCAGAGTACACTGAGCCAGCTTCGAGAGATTGGGCATGGTGGTGTATGCCTATAATCCCAGTGCTTGGGAGGCTGAAAACAGGAAAATCATTACGAGTCCAATCTATGTAATGAGACCCTGCACTAAATACATTAAAAAAAAAAAAAAAAAATTCAGATGGTAATGTGAACTCTTTAAACAAAATCTGTTATTTTTTTCATATTTTTTAGGAAGTGTCCACAGGGTCTCACTATGTAGATTGGACTCATAGTGATCCGCCTGTGTTTAGCCTCCCAAACAGCTGGGATTACAGGTATGTGCCACCATCAGTCTCAATCCCTGTCTCAGCAGGTCCTGGGGGTGGGGCCAGCATGGCAAAACCTGTTATTCTAACTGTAAGAATAGATTTTTCTCTATACTACCGACTCAAACCAAATACAGAAATAAATCAAATGCTGGAATGAAAATAAATTACAACTGTAATCTGCTTCTCCAACTTCAAATTTGTATCTCACTACTAAAAGCAAAGATTGTTCTGGGGAGGTAGCTCAGTGGTGTAAGTGCCTGTCTGGCAAGTGCAAGGTCCTGAATTCCATTTCCCATATCAAAAACAAAACAGAAAAAGAAAAGATTAGCTGAGGCCCAACTCAAAACAAAAGCAAAGACTGTTAATTTAAACTCTGAAAATAAATGTTTCAATCTCATAACCAAAATAAGTAAATAATACTCTGTAACAGGAAATGACACCATTTAAACTTATCACACCACTCAAATCCTACATGTTGAGTTTCTGACCAAAGTTAAAGACCTAAATCATTTTTGAAAACACTTTTAATGTCCTATAGTATAAAATATGCCCTGGGAAACTTCCAGGAAGATGGTGAGCAGGAGAGAAAGAGCCTCTCCAGAACTTGGGTGTCTAGACACTGGAATACAGCAACATAAGGAAGAAAAGGGGAAGGAAGTGGGGCCCCATGACCCAGGAAGGATCTAAAGCCAGATCTGAAGTCCACTGGGAGCTCAGAGAGACTCCAACAAAGGAGGAGGTGGCAGGCAGCGCTTTCATCCTGAGCCCGGGGCATGGGTGCGGGGTGACTACTGGTGACCCCAATCACCTCCTCCACAAAGGGCCTCCACAGAGAAGTACACACAATGGACTTCACAATGTTCTTCCCCTTCCAGTGTCCTACAGGAGGGCAACAGACCGGGAGCCACCCTGGAGAGGTCCACTGAGCTCGGGACTCAAGACTGGCTTCCGGCCAGTGACGTAACTGTTCTAACCAGTTGTTCTTCCTCATATAACAAGACATACTGCCTAAGGGTGATTTAAAAAAAAATACTACAGGCCAGCGCCAAATAACCAGGAGCTGGCCAAGTAGGCAGCAACTTCTTGTCCCCAATATATTGAAGAGGTGGGATCTTGCGACAGACTGAAAACCTAAAAGCCAGCTACACCAGGAGGCACCACTGAGAAGCAGTCATTGCCTAAGGGTTCTAAATACAGTAATAAAGCTACTCACCACAGGCAATTTAGAAGCATCAACCCAGGAATTAAACAAAGAGTGAGAAAACAAACAAGGTGCAAACCCAAATATCCAGCTTACCAAATCAGGGGGCAATGGGGTGGAACAATCTGAAACCTGGACTCTCTGAAGTGGTAACAGTAGAAGTAACAAAGCAAATGAACAAGGTCCTAGAAAAAAAACAAATCAGAAATAATTTCTCAGATAACTATAGAGATGACTTTAATGAACGATACTTACTGACTCCAGAGCAGATACAGACAAGTACAGGAGCTTAGGAAAATGATGGCACCCATGAATGTCCCACATAGAAAAGAAATGGAATTCATGAAATAGATTCAAACTGATATCCAGATTAAAAATTACACTGAAAGTATAAGTAGTGGATGAGCTGATGAGCCGATGAGCCCACATGAGAACATAATCTCTGATATGGAAGACAGCATTGCAGCTAGAGATCATAAAAAAAAATAATAATTTCTTAAAAACAGCAAGGAGGGCCAGCCAGATAGTTCAGTGGACTAAGTGCCTGCTTTGGCAGAGCGCAGCAGCCAGGGTTCAATTCCCAGGGTGCTGTGCAAGCCTCGCCCTCGGACATGCTGAGACAGGACTGAGACTGGGCATAGTAGCGTGCCTGTAATCCTAGTGCTTGGGGTGCTGAAAACAGGAGAATCACTACGAGTCTGAGTCTGATTTATGTAGTGAGACCCTGTCCTAAATTCATTAAAAAAAAAAAAAAAAAAAAGCAAAGGACCATGAGAAATCAACTCTGCAGCTGTTAAATGATGTAAAGAATAACATAAGATTGATCAGAGTCAATGAAAAAGCAGGACACAGCACAAATGACATAAAAAACCTGTTCATAGAAGTCATGGCAGAAAACTTCCCTGGCAGGGGAAAACGAGTCTGATATGTAGTTAAGTGAGGCATACAGAAGTCCAAGTGGCCATGACTAAAACAAACTCTGGGAGAAAAAGAATTTAAAAAGAAAAATGTAAAACATAAATATTACGTGGCGTTCCCACAAATTTTTATTAAAAGGTCTCAGTTCTCAAATTAGGGAAAACCTAGAACCCTAGAGCCCAACTGTTCTGTTTGGAAAACACATCTTACAAGATAATAGACAATTCCTGAGGGAGGAGAAACAAAATCTGATAAACAAGCAACTTGAAAGATCTGCCCCCCATTAAACATGGCAGCTTCTTATTTAAGTCCAAGCTCTGCAGGGCAGGGAGCCGCATCAGAACCTCAGAGCTCTGTGCTCTCACTTGAGAATACCCTCTGGTTTACAGAGGGGGAAGGGTGGACAACCATTTTCCATCTGCATTCAGATATTCCCAGGATGCCGCCAAGGACTTTGTAGTTCTCTGACCCTGTCCTTTATATTCTTTACTTCAAAGAGAGCATTTTCCCTCTGTAAGCACAACCCACGTTCTTTCATTAACTATCTTACAAAACAGTCTACAGCCCAGTTTCTTCTGTTGACCAGAGATGTCAACAGTAGGGAGACCAACGTGTATGCACATGTGTAAGGGGATGTTCACTGTTGACACTATTATACAGTTCAGATATTCATAAAAGTATAAAATGATCAGTTGGAGAAATACAGAGTCCAAAGGATTAATAATCCTTCATTTCTTTTTCTTTCTTTTTTTTTTTTGACCGGCTCATCCCACCCTAAGGGTGGGGCTGGCATGGCATACATTACCAGGGATTGAACCTTAGTGCCCTGTGGCTTCCTAAGCAGGTGCTTTAGACTTCTGAGCTATCTTGCTGGCCCCAAAATTTATTTTTTTTTTAAATTTTAGTTATTTGGTACAGGGTCTCACTAACAGATCTGACTTCTAGTGCTCTTTCTGTCTCAGCATCCTCAGTGCTGGTAATACAAGCATGTGTCATCACACCCTGGCTTCCCACACATGGGACTGAACCTGGGTCCTTGTGCTTGCCAGGCAGACACTTAGACTGCTGAGCTATCTCCCCGGCCCCTAATTTCTTATTTCCTAAAACTAGGTGGCAGCAGCTGCATGTGGTAGTGCATGTTTATAATCCCAGACTCAGGAGCAGGGGGCTGAGGCAAGCATACTGCAGAGTTTGAGGCCAGCCTAGGCTAGTGAATTTGAGGCCATCCTGAACTACATAGTGAGACCCTATCTCAAAAAAAACAGGTGGCAGCTAAAAGTAGCTACTTGTTCCCTTTTAGCATGTATTCTTTAGTCTAAAATAAAAACAAACTTTAGGCCTAGCCAAATAACTCAGCAGATTAAAGTGCCTGTAAGCAGGCCCATGGGCCAGGGGTTCAGTTCCAGGCCTACAGTGCACAATGCTGGCCCTGTCCCCAGGGCACACTGAGACAATGACTGAGACTGGGCGTGGTGGTGCATACCTGTAATCCCAGCTCTTGGGAGCCTTTCAACAGGAGAATCTCTATGAGTCCCATCTAGTAGTGAGACTCTGAACACCCTGTAGACCCTTCCCTAAAATAAAAAATAAAAATAAAACTTTAAAAATTAAATTATGGCCAGGTGTGGTGGTAACATGACTATAATCCCAGCACTTGGGAGGCTGAGGCAAGAGGACTGCCATCAGACCCAGTCTCAGTAAGGAGGCGGGGCAATGTAGCCCAGTGGCATAAGCACCTGCCTGGTAAGTGCAAGGTCCCTAGTACCAAAAAAATAAAATAAGTACATTCATAGTATGAAACAAATCGTTTCTTATACAATGTGACACATGTAATACTAAAAATCACCCATGATGTAAAACTGCACATACACTAAGAACCACAGGACCTGGGAGGGAGGCAAGGAAAAAATAAAATGTATGAAAGAACTACAGTTTATGGGAAAAGCATGGTCTGAACAACTATATTGGTGACATAAAAATGGGAATCTAATTGAAATGGCCATACCTTCCTGTACATTAGGTGATTAAGAAACACTAATGTTTCTTAATAAATACCCTAGCAAATGTGACACATAACCTTAAGGACATCAAGTTTGCTGTGGATGTGGGCAATGGAAGGTCCTGGCTCGTAGGAGGGCTGTGTGACATCCACAGCAAGCTCTAACACCTGATGCAGGTGCATGAGTTCGTAACAGAGCCGTAAACTGAGGTCACCATAGAATGCTCCAAGCCCTGTGCCTGCCAGGATTGTGCACTTAACAGGTTGCGGTCTTCTGTGCTCCCCTAGCATTCTTACAAATGAAAGCATCACGGAAAGGTTTAACATTCACAAACATCTGTCAGCTCTTAGAAACAAATTTGCATTTTCTTATGTCAAAAATGTTTTGCTCTAAAACTTTATCATAGCTATTAAAAAAAAATGAGCTGCTATGGAAATACCCCTTCAATGAACTGTACAGCAAAAACATGAAGGTGCACAAGTGTGAAAAAGAAAAAAGAAATGCTAGAGTATGCTCTTTTAGGCTTTTGGAGGAAGGAAAGGCAAATGATTAGTAACAGCTGCCTCTGGGAACTGGATTTTACTTTTGACTGGTTGTGTTTGAGTTTTCTAATTACTCACCTATGGTATTGCGGAGAGCAAAACAAACAAATACTAACCTGGGAGAGGGACTGGAGGTGTTTGTTTCTATTCCTCTCTGTGTTTGTTTAAATAAACAGCTACAGAGAATGTGAACTAGAACTGAGTCAGTTGGTGGGAATTTAACATAGAACAGCCACTTTGAAAAACAATTTGGCAGTTTCTTATAAAAACTGTCATATTTCACTTCAAGATTTTACTAAAAGAAATAATAGTATATGCTCATACAAAAACCTGTACATAAACGTGTTCACAGGAAGTTTATATATGACAGCCCCAAACTGGAAACACTAATTGGGAGCCTGAGGTAGGAAACTGATGAAACCTGCAAGTTTGAGATCAGTCAGGGCAAGGCTCTGAGACCTCTGCCACCAAAAAAAAAAAGAAAGACAGAAAGAAAAGAAGCCTGGCAAAGCGAGGCAGGACTACAGGTTCATGGCCACCTGGGCTGCATAGTGAGTTCAAGGTCGGCCTGGCTATGTAGTGAGACACCATCACCAAAGGTCAGGAGGGAGGGAGGGAGAGGAGATGGGCTGTGGTTTGCTGAACGAAGCATCACCCATCAGTAGAGGGATACATTATTCATGAATGCAACAAAATGAATTAATCTCAAAATGAGTCTGCCGGAAAGCCAGCTTCAAAGAACCCTACATCCCCCATGATTCCACTTACACAGATGGCAAGTAGTCTTGAGTGACAGGAAGCTGCCCAGTGGCTGCCTAGGGAAGGAGAAGGAGGATGACTAGGAGGACACAGTATGCAGGAGGAATCTTCGGGGATCATGGACATGTTTACTATTTTGACTAGGCGATGGTGTCAGGTGTACAAATAAGTCAAAACTTGTAAAACCCTACCCTCTATACTGTATGCGGGTGGTTCCTGAAAGCCCAATTGTACCTCAAGTAGTCTCTTTAAAAAACACGTCTGGGCTAGGGAGATAGCTCAGCAGTCTAAGCACTGCCTGCCAAGTGCAAAGACCCAAGTTCAATCCCCAGTACCGCATGCCATGCTGACCCTTGAAACCATGCCAGTCATCAAAACCGGGCATGGTGGTACACGCCTGTAATCCCAGTGCTGGGGAGGCTGAGAGAGGAGGATCAGTATGAGTCCATAGCAAGACCCTGTACCAAATGGATGAATGAACAAATGATTTAAAAAACCCCACAACTACATCTGTCAAATGTACTGAGGTATATACAACAGGAACTTTACACACTGCAGGTGAAGACCCAAAACTCCGCAGCCTGGGGCCGGAGAGATGGCTCAGTGGAATAAGCGCTTCCCTAGCAAGAGCAAGGGCCTGAGTTCAATCCCAGGTTCCGCCAAAACAAAAACAAACAAACAAAAACTCCACAGTCCTTGTGGGAGTCTGCCAAGTCCTCAGAAGGTTAAACACAATTATCATACAACTTCAGAGCCCACTTCCACATGTATTCCCAAGAGAAATGAAAACATGTTCATGTAAAAACTTGTGAATACTGACAACAGCACTCAGCATCACTGAGAACTATCAAGAAAAAGTGGCAACAACCCCAACGCCCATCTCCCAAGGACAGATGAGCACTTGTGCATTCCCAAGACCACATCACCAGGCAAGAGTGGCATCCTGAATGATGCTGTACTGTGGGAGATCAGTGAACAAACTGCGATGACTCAGAAGGCCTGCGTTGCGGGAATGTGTACAACCAGCAAATCCAGATACAGAAAGAGGGTGCCAGGAAAAGGGAGGGGAGAGCTGAGAGCAACAGGCTGTTTCTTCAGTGACAGAAATGTCACAGAACCAGGTAACAGTGACAGTTGTGCAACCTTGTGAATATACTAAAAACCTCCATTACTAATGTACTTCTTTTTTTGGTGGTGTTGGTATTAGGGATTAAACTCATGGACTTAGAGCTAAGCCACATACAATAATATATGTATACTTTTTCAAAATATCTATTTCTAGAATTTTAAGGCAGGGTCTCACGAAGATGCTCAGGATGAGTTTAAATTTAAGATCCTTCTGCCTCAGCTTCCCAGAGTGTATCACAAATGTATACCTCTCCACCTGGCTATAATCCTATACTTTAAAATAATCATGTGGATATTTTAATTTTAAAAGTATGCCAGATGTGGTGGTACATGCCTGTGATCCCAGTGCTTTGGAGGCTGAGGCAGGAAAACTGCTATGAATTCAAGGCCAGCTTAAACTTCATAGTGAAACCTTACCTTAACCTTCATCCTTCCAATTAAATTACAACCCATCCATGCAGGAAAATCTTTCTTTCAAAACCCTTTTTCTTTTTATTCTTTGAGACAGGGTTTTGCTGAATAGTCCATGCTGCCCTTGAACTCACTATGTAGCCCAGGATGGACTCAAACTTTTGACAAGCCTACTGTCTCAGGCTCCCAAGAGCTGTGATTACAGGCAATTTTTAATTATACAGAACAGATAATATAGAAATTATCTGCTGCACAAATCTTTTTAATGAAAAAAACAAAAACACAAAAAAACACTCCACTCTCACCTTCCAATGGGTAGCAGCATTGGAAACAGACTCAAAGAGAAGCAAGGTTAAAGGTAGGAAGAAGGGCAGGCCAAATAGCTCAGCAGATTAAAGCGCCTGCTTAGGCAGGGTACATAGTAAGATTTGGGGGTCAGGCCCCGCCCCCAGAGCGTGCTGAGGCAGCAGATTGAGACTGGACATGTAGCACATACCTGTGTCCCAGCTCTTGGAAGGCTGAAAACAGGAGAACCACTAGGAGTCTGATCTAAGTAGTGAGATCCTGTAGACCCCTGTACCAAATACAAAAAATACAAATAACTAAATGTTGGAAGAAAAAGTCTTAGGGCTGAGGTGGTACCTCAGTGGAATAAGTGCTTGCCTATCGGGTGCAAGGTCCTATGTTTGATCCCTGGTACCGCCAAAAAAGAAAAAAAAAAAATAGGTAAGGCCTAAACCAGACGTGGTTGCACAGGCGTGTAACCCCAGCACTGGGGCAGATGGGGCAGGAAAATCACAGCAAAAATTCAAGGCGGTTATATAATGAGTTACTACAGTTCAAGGCCAGCATAAACTATTGAAACTCTGCCTCAAAAACAAAGAGGCAGGGAGATGGGGGCCAACATAAAGAAGTGAAGATAAAGGTAATCCATCTGTACCTGCAACCTAAACATTAGTCCTCCTCTGTGTATTTCATAATAAAAAAATAAATTACAGCAACCTGCAGTGCATCCATTGAAGAAATGAAAAGAAATTTAAAACAATGGAAAACATATGGGGAAACTGCTGTATACTGTACATTCAGCTGCATATTTTAAACATCTGAAGAACTCTGGACAATCAGAGTATAAATAAAAAGATGGACAGAGCTGGAACAGACATTCTCCTATAATCAAAGAATGACACAATCCATTTTCATGTATCACATTTAGTTTTGGAAAAGGTTAAAAATAAGTTATCTTGAAGGGCATTTTGCCCATTTCTTTACATCCCAATCCCATCCAACTACTCTATTTTCTACCTCACTTTTAATCTGAGAGTACCAGGAACAACTGAAACCAATAACCTCCATGTTGTGAGATCCTTTTTTTTTTTTTTTGGTGGCATTAGGAGTGAAACCCAGGACCTTGCACATACTAGGCAAGCGCTCTGTCACTGAAACACATTCCAGCCCCAACTGACAACCTTACTAAACCTTTCAGAAGTACTGGTGAGAGGGCCCACTCTTGGCTTCCAGAAAGGAATGCTTTGTTCAATCTTTTATCTACTGGTCCTAGGAGTATTTGAGTTCACCACCTGTTTCCCTAACTGACCATACATTAGCTCATACTTTGGAATTCTATCCAAACACTGATCATTCCCAATACCTACCTCTAGATCACATCTCTATATGATTTTGTAAGTAATATGCATCTCAAATACATTCACTCAAACTAGAACTCATGATTTCTCTCAATCCAAATCCTTCTCTTCCATTCTTCATTTAATGGCACCACTATCTCCTCTGTGGTTCACAACAAAAATCAAAAGATTCTTTTCCTTGCCAAGTTTTTTTGTCATTTATGTATTTGGTACAGGGTCTCACTTCGCAGCTTGGACTCATAGTGATCCTCCTCAGTGCTGGGATTACAGGTGCACACCTTGCTACCACACCCTACTCAGCAAACCCCTCAAGGGCGGGGCCAGCGCTGCATTAGGGACTCAGGGATCACACACTAGTGCCTGAGCGTGCCTATGCAGGTGCTTTTCCGCTGAGCTATCTTGCCGGCCTCGTTTTTTTTTTTTTTAAAACAGAATGTGGCTATGTTTGTAGTTCAGGCTGGCCTTGAAGTCACAGCACTCCTGCCTCAGCCTCCCAAGTGTGAGTGCTGAGATTACAGATGGGTGTCATCACACCCTGCACCAGTCCATTTCTCAGACTTGTTAATTCTACTTTCAAAATACTTAATCTTTTTACTCTTCCCCATCTTCACTGTTAGGGCCAGACCAAGGTAGCGCAGATAGCATCCTCAACCACCTCCCAGCGCCCTCTGACTTCTTCCTCCAGGCAGCAGGCAATTATACTACTCTCCTTCTCAAGACCTTCAAAGTCTTCCCCCAAACTCATCAGGGGTACTGTGCCCATCTCTCTGAGGAAACACACAACCAAATCTATTCGCCCAAGGATAACTGTGTAGCAGCAAGGCCTGTCTTCATTTTTACGTGTCTCCAATGAGTACCCGCTATTTATTAAGAGCAAAATGATACTGAGACATGCATATTTTAAACATATATTTTTAAAATACATATTACATAAAAAACATATTACATAAATAACTATATATAAAATACTGCATTGCATTAACGGGAAAGAACGGTAAATGTGGGTCAACTCTGTCAGCAAATATGCTGAGCGGATAATACTGCCTTAAAACTCTAGGAATGATGTGTCAGAGTTGTGGGACCCGTGGGTATATTTGTCCTCTTCTTTCCGTTTGCTCACAGCACCAGATGCACAAAGGGGGTACGCTCCACACCGGAGTCGCCACCGCGCCAGCCTCGCCGCCGGGTTTTAACTCTGCAGGCCGGGCCCCGCGCTTGCCCTGGGGGTCCCAGCGCCGAGCACCCTCCGGCGTTGGAGGCGGCAGGGAGTCCCGGAATACACAGGGAAACCCGCAACTCACTGGTGCTGAGACCAAACCCCGAGTCCGATGCCCCCAAGGAACACAAGGAAGCTCAGGAGCCAAGCCCCCTCCGCCAGCGCTCCCCCACCCCCCGAGAGGGAGCCCCGCACCGTGACCCACCCGCTTGCACCCCTAACGCTGCGCCCCGTTCCGGCCCCGCAGGCTCCGCGAGCGGCGTGGGGGAGGGGCGCGCACGTGCCCGCGCCGCCCCCGCGTAGACAATGCCCGAGCGCGCGCGCCTGCCGCCACTCACCCTGCGCGGCCCGGTCTCCGGCTGGGAGCGGCCACCCCGAGACGCCGCCAATCGCTAGGGAAGCAGGGAGTGGGCAAAAGCCCGCGCAACCGACCAGCAGACTAGCCGACCAGCCACAAGGCCCTGAAGACCCCACCGCCAGCAAAGGCACTAGCGCGCCCGAACCCTCCCGGCCCGCTTCGCACCGCCCGCCCCACCCCAAACGTCAGCAGTAGGGGCGGGGCACGCACGGCGGCCTGTGGGCGGGGCTCTCGGCGTGTGGGCAGGGCCAATGGGGGCCGGGAGCGGGGCTCAGGCGGGAAGAGCTCCCCACAAAGCTATCATTTCCCTGCTTAGGATTTGGCGAGTTTTTTGTTTGTTTGTTTTTGTGGAACCAAGGATTGAACTCAGGCCCTTGCGTTTACCAGGCAAGCACTTATTCTACTGAGCTATCCCCCCAGCCCCATGATATGGCTAGTTCTGACCCCAAGTTTGACAGAACTGCATTTCAGTAATGACAATACTACTTACGTGTGCAGTCTTGTGCCAATATCTGC
>PVKA01003281.1:42867-55164 GCA_004027165.1 Ctenomys sociabilis | reverse complement strand
CTTCTCTAGGTCGCACAACTAGTGAGTGGCAAGCCATTGTCCAGTTTCCCAGCACGGGGGTCTGAGCCCAGGGCTTTGCACTGAAGCCCTTTAAATTTTATTTCATTTTATTTATTTATTTTTTACATAAGGTCACCCTAAGTCACCTAAATGTCCAGGCTGGACCCAAAATTAAAAGTTCTCCTGCCTTAGCCACCCAGAACACTAATGTGGGGCTCCCTCTAAATATCTTTTGAAGCCAGATTTCTTTTTCCTCCTTGCTGTAAACCTGCCCAAGAGCCATCCTTTCTACAGTACCCTCCCACTTGATCTCCAGGGGGATATTTACCATGGGGGCGCTGTTAGGGAGCTCATTTTATTTCTTTAATACTTCACATACATGTTACCAATTGTTTGATATGTCTAATGTTTAATATGAATGTTTTAAAAGATTCATTCCTACATCCTTAATAACAAACCTAGTCTGTGCATAGTAAGCACTCATCACATATTTGTGGAATGCGTCAGCGGTGTGGTCAGGAAACTAACTCCAAAGTCCTGGCTGACAAGGGAATAGAGGAATTTATGTTACACTACCCATGGCCTCCTGACCTTAAAGTTTATTAGAGATAAAGACAAATTAACAATCTTTGCTCAAGAAATTTATACCAACCTCTTGTTCTCTGTTCCAGTGCTGTGTTCCTGGCACTGTGCTAGTTAGACAAGCTGAGCTATGTAAAGCAATGTTCTAGCCCTTCTGAAGCTCATCACCTACTGAGCCCTTGACAGAAGAGTTGAATCGAATTTGGTGACTAGGAAAAGCTCCCTGAGCTTCAGCTAAACCTCAGCTGGGGTGTGGTGGTGCATCCCTGGAAGCTTAGCGTTCTGTGAGGCGGAGGCAGGAGGATCACTGAGTTCGAGGTCACCCTGAGTTGCATAGTAAGCTCAAGGCCAGACTGAACTACATAGCAAGACCATGGCACAAAACTTTTTTTTTTTTTTAAATAGAGAGAGAAGGAAAAGGAGGATGAAGAAAGAGAAAGAAAAGAGAAAAAAGAAAAGGCCTCCTGAAAAAAAATTAAGTGAACCCTGAAAGAAATAGGAACTGGGGCCAGGGAGTTAGCTCAGTGTAATAAATTCTTCCCTGACAAGCACAAGGGCCTGAGTTCAATTCCCAGTTCCGCCCAAACAAACAAAAGAAGTAGAAACTATTGGGGGATTAAGGCTGAGACTAAGCAGAAGGAAGCCAGGGTATGTAAGCAACAGAGAACTGGCCAAATGGGGCTGAGATTTAGGAAGGAGCAAGACTGCTCAGGGAGGTAGTGGCAAGCTTTTGTTTTTCACCATAAAAGCAAGAGGAAGTCATGAGGGTTCTAAGCAGCAGGAAGTGATGTGTTCAGTACATCCCTTTAAAGGGATCACTTGCAAGTTGTGGTAGAGCAAACCTGTGATCCCAGCACTTCTTAGCCTGAGGCAAGAGGATCACCATAAGTTCAAAGCCATCCTGGACTACACGGTGAGTTCAAGGCACAGGGAGACCTTGTCTCCAAATGAATAAATAGGGGAGCCGGGGAGATGGCTCAGTGGAATAAGTACTTCCCTGGCAAGTGCAAGGGCCTAAGTTCAATCCCCGGTTCTGCCAATAAATAAATAAATAAATAAATAAAAATAAAAATCTTTAAAAAAATGAATAAATAACTTATTTATAAAGTCAAACTATCAGGGAGAATGATTGGAAGGGGATGTGAACCCAGAATCAGGGTGATAGATTGGAAAATCCTAATTGTCCTGAGCAATGTGGCAACAGGAGCTGGAGAGATACAAGGATTGTTGGCCAAATGAAATAATGGCAGACTTGGTGATGAGCTGAGGGGAGACTGGGAAGCAAACAGAAGGGGCCTGATCCCTGCTAAAGCAAGTGGCTCTTAAGAAAGTGCTGCCCTCCCTCAGCCTGGTCTGGAGCTGGAGAAATGGCTGGAGGCAGGGTCTCTTGCACACAGTGGGCCAGGTCCTGGCTTGGCACTTGCCCACAAGCCCTGGAGGTGATATGGAGGAGAGGATGAGGAGGGAGGAGGGAAGAGGTTGGATCCCAGTTTTCCAGCAGACAGCAAGAGTGGTAAAACCATTACCTGGAAAGGGGAGAAACAAAGGAAGAACAGACTTTATATGTTGGAGACAATTCAAGAATTCCCTTTGTGAGTGTATTACGCTTGATTCTTAGCTTGTTGAGGATGGTCGCTGGGCTCTGTCTCTGCTCCCGTCACCTCAGCCCCTAGCCCATAGCCATCACACAGGAGTGCATCTCCCTCCACATTGGCCAGGCTGGTGTCCAGATTGGCAGCACCCACTGGGAGCTCTACCACCTGGAACGTGACGTCCACAGCCTAATGATCAGATGCCAAGTGCTAGGAGCAGAACACCTTGGGAAGAGATGACTCTCTCAGCCAGACAGTGCTGGCAACCATGTGCCCAGGGCAGTTGCAGACCCAGACCCCACAGTCATGGGTGAAGTTCACCCTGGTGCCTGAGCAGCTCATCACAGGCCAGAAAGAGGCTGTGGGTAGCTATGTCCGTGGCTATTGTGCCCTTGGCAAGGAGACCCATGACATCGTCCTGGACTGAATCTGTAACTGGTTGACCAGTGGCAGACCTTACAGGGCATCATGTCTGAGAAGGAGCTCTACACTTACCCTACAACTCCAGCCTCGCCACCCACAACCCCTGGAGCATCTGATAGCACCTTTATGACAGATAATGAAGCCATTTGTGACCCCCATCACAGAACCAGCACCAATCTCCACTCACCTACACCACCTTACCAGCCAGGTTGTATCTTCCATCACTGCTTCCTGCAGATTTAATGAAGCCTTAAGTGTTAGTTGACAGAGGCCAAGACCAGCCCATGCCCTGTCCCTGTGTCTGCTTCCCTGTGGTCATGCAGGAGATCACCGGTGCTGGCTTTGAGCCAGCCAACCAGGAAGTGAAATGTGATCCTTGCCACTGTAAATATATGGCTTTCTGACTGTTGTCTCATTGCACAGTGGTCCTCAAAGATGTCCTCACCACCAAGACCAAGCACAGGGTCCAATTTGTGTTTGGTGTCTCTCTAGCCTCAGGGTTGGCATCAATTGCCAGCCACTCACTGTGGTGCTTGTGGAGAGCCAGCCATGGGGCAGTGCGCTGTGTGCATGTGGGCGATACCACAGCCATGAAGAGGCCTGGCTTGCCTGGACCACAGGTTCGATCTAAGGTTCTCAAGCGAGCCTGCTGTGCCAACCTCCCCCCCCCCCCGATTTCTGAGGCATCTTCTGAGCCCTGAGTGATCACATCTACCCTAGAGAAGGATAAGGATGTGGGTGTGGATTTGACTGAAGGAGAGGGGTACGAGTTCTTTATGCCTCCTGCCCTTGCAGAGGGCCCCAACTCCCTGAACCTTGGCTTCAGTGCAGCCAACAAGCCCTGTGGTGTTCTGGTCTTCACCAGCCCGTGTCTGATCTCCTGCAATGGCCCCTTTCCCATGTGTGCCTCTGTGATTTCTCCATCAGGCCTCAAAGGAAAAGCTTTAAAATAGAAAAGTATTCCTGAGCCGGGTGTGGTGGCACAGGCCTTAATCCCAGCACTCAGGAGGTTGAGGCAGGAGGATTGTTGTGAGTTTAAGACCAGCCTGAACTGCATGTGAGTCCCTGTCTCAAAAAGACAAAAAAAAAAAAAAAAAAAAAGTATATCCCTTTGTATTTGAATGTGGTGAAGCTGGGAATTATACCTGCAATCCAAGCACTCTGGGAAACTGAGGCAAGAGGACCATGAGTTCAAACCCAGCTCGGGCAACTCAGTGACTTAGCCCTGATGGGTACGATGCTGTCAACAGGGTGCTCATGAGAGATGGCAAGTCCCCCACAGGGGTGTGTAGGCCATACTTTAAAAAAAAATTTTTTTTTGATACAGGGTCTCCCTGTGTAGTCTGGCTGGCCCTGAACTCACTATGGAGCCCAGGCTGGCCTCCAACTAGGGGTGTGCTCCTCCTACCTCACCCTCCCTTGTGGTGGGATTATAAGCATGCATCACCATGTCTGTGGACAGCCACCCTACACCAGATGGCACACTCGGCTTTCTCTCAAACACAGACAAATTTTACATGGCAGCCTAGGTCCTTTCTTTGCTTCTGTGAACAATTTGCTCTCCTGAGCCTACATTGCTATGGTTAGATATCAGCCAATGCTTCCCCTTGGGCTGTGTCCCAAGCGCATCAAAATTCAATCTTCCCAACAACTTTTATCTATCTGCTGTTACTTTCAGGAAGAGAAAACTGAAGTACAGAAGTACACGGAGGAGCAGGGCTAGAGGCGGCAGTCAGGAAACTGCAATTGCATCCAAAGGAGCCCTGTTGCTCTGGGGAGGATCCCACCTTTTTATCTCACCTGCCTTTTTATGCCACCCTGCCCATCCTTGTTAGAGCATGAGTTGCCACTTAATGTCTTAACTGGCACCTTAGTCTTCTCATACCAAGTAGTTATCTCTCTATATCCATGCTAAGTAGAAAGTTAAAGACACTCAGTTGAGCACTGGGATTACAGCATGGTAGACTGCTTGTCTAGTGTGAGCGACGCCCGGGGTTTGATCTCCAGCATGTGAAAAAATTTAAATTGAGAGTTTTTATTGTTAAAATGTAATATTTGGGACCAGTAAGGTAGTATAGGGCTGTAATCCCTGCACTCAGGTCGCTGAGGCAGGAAGATCATTGCAAATTCGAGACCAGCCCAAGCTCAAGGCCAGCCTGAAGTGTATAGCAAGACCCTATCTCAAAAGGGCAAAGAAAAAGTATAGGAGAGGGAAGGGCAGTAAATGTGAAATGTAAACTGTTAATGAAAGAAAATCTTTAAAAAGCCTTGTAGACCTCGCCTGACCTGTCCCAACCCGAAGGAGCCTATGGCAGGTGACAGCAGCTCTGCTTCCCCGGCAGGGTCAAGTGAAGACAGGCAGCTGTGTGGCCCTGGAAGGCGCCCCTGGCCAGCCACACAATCTGAACCTGGTCTCTCCAGAGTTAAGAGGGGGTTCTGGGATTTGTACCACCTGGCCTGGGGACCCCAGAGAGCATCCTGTAGACTAAGAAGACCTCCTCCAGGGGGCCTGGCTTGTCACCCCAGAATCCAGTCCCCTCTCCGGGGGTGGGGGCTGCAAAGCATGTGTTCATTTGGGAAAAACAAACCCGAAAAGAGTATTTGTCTTGCAAAGGAAACTTTCTATATCTGGAATTGGCTGGTTTTCTGGTGCTGGTTTTATATAAAAACAAAGCCTTTAGATGGTTACCACTGCTGCAGCACTTGGCTTGGTGGTTCCTCAAAGCGTTAAACACACACCAGGCAGTTTGCTCCTAGGAAAATACCTGAGAGAAATGAAAGAGATATCCGCAGGGAATTCATATCCCAGAGTTCATTGCACAAGCTTGTGGCTCAAAAAAGCTGATTCAAAAAGAAGGCTCCTTCTGGCTGTGGCATCGTACATCTGTAATCCCAGCAGTTAGGAGGCTGAGGCCTGAGGATTGCTCAGAGTTGGAGGCCAGCTTTAGTTCCAAAGTGAGTTCAAGGCCAGTCCAAACTATAGTATAAAGCAAGACTATCTCAAAAACAAAAACACAAACATGGGGCTGGGAAGATGGCTCAGTAGAGTAAGTGTTTGGCTGGCAAGCACAAGGACCTGAGTTCAATCAGTGGTTCTGCCAAAAACAAACAAACAAACAAACCCCAAAGCAACAATAAAGAACCAAGCAAACAAGCGTTTAGGTGATGTAAAACTAACAAAATTTCAGCTATAATAGTTGTTACAGCTGACAGCACCACCTAGATGTCCCCTAAAGCCTCTTGTGGTCCTAGGTAGGACTTTTCCAGAGGTGGCTAGATAAAGGGTGTATGCTGCTGGTATTAAGGGTGTGTGGATTTTAAGTCAGTCCATTGATGGGTTTGGCACTAATCCCAATATCCTAGAGAGAATGGGTATGAAAGAGGCAGACAGCCGCTGCTAAGGCCCCTTCCTTGCTTGCGCTTGCTGTCTTCTCCTTGCTGGGAACTGCTTCTCCTCTGTGAGGCCCCCTTGCCCAACCACCTTGACTCATAGCCAGCCAGTTGTGGACTGAAGTCTCTACACACCATGAGCTAAACAAACCCTTCCCCCTTTATCTTGGGTATTAGGTATTTTGTCCCAGCAATAAGAGAAAATTAACCAAGACAATAGGCAAGTTTCTTTTGGTTCTGCTGGAATCTAGAAAATATGAAAAGGGGAACATGTAGAAATGATTCTACTTAAACTTTTTTTTTTTTTGTCTTTTTAAGACAGGGTCTCACTATGCAGTTCAGGCTGGCCTTAAGCTCACTTTGTAGCTCAGGTTAGACTCGAACTCACAATAATCCTCCTGCCTCAGCCTCCCAAGTGTCTACTTAAACTTTTGAGACAGGTTTTAAAGACTTCATGAAGACTTTCAGCTGGGTGTGGTGGACCCATCTATAATCCCTGTACTCTATGGGGCTGAGGCAGGAGGGCTGGCAACTAAGTGTTTTAGTTAGACACTGTCTCAAAAAACAAAACAAAACAAAACAAAAAAAAAACAAAAACAGAAGCCAGGTGTGGTAGCACATGCCTGTGATCCCAGCATTTGGGAGAATGAAGAAGGAGGATTACAGCAAATTCAAGGCCAGCTTGAGCTACTTAGAGGCTCTCTCTCTCTCTCTCTCACACACACACACATTAAATTTTTTTTAAAAATGTACAAGGCTGGAGATTCTGGGCCAGGGAGATAGCTCAGCAGACTAAACCTGCTTAGATAAGCTTAGGCAAGTGCAGAGACCTCAGTTCAAGCTCTGGCACTACTAGCCATGCCAGCCCTGCCCTCAGGGCATGCTGAACCTGTGATGGAGTCCAGGCATAGTTGAGCACACCTGTAGTCCCAGTGCTGGGGAGGCTGAAAACAGGAGGATCACCATGAGCCCAAGCTGCTAAGACCCTGCAACGACCAAATACATTAAAAAAAAAAGAAATGGGTTGGAGAGCCAGCTCAGTGCAAAACTGTTTCCTTTCCCTGTGCTACAAAAAAAAAAAAGAAAGAAAGAAAGAAAGAAAGAAAGAAAGAAAGAAAGAAAGAAAAGCCTGAAGACTTTAGTTTGTTTTTTAAAAATGTATTTGGTACAGGGTAGATTTCAATTTGGTTATATTTACTTACATCTATATTCAGTTTATTTTTTATTTTATTTTTATTTTTTTGTCTTTTTTTTGAGACAGGGTCTTACTATGTAGTTCAGGCTGGCTTTAAGCTCACTTTGTAGCTCAGGCTGGTCTCGAACTCACAACAATCCTCCTGCCTCAGCCTCCTGAGTGCTGGGATTACAGGCATGCGCCACCACACCCGGCCTATATTCAGTTTATAAATGTCTAGTAAACACAATACTGAGATAGATTTCCATTTATTTTTTGTTCTTACTGGGATTGAACCCTGATGTCAGGTCATTTATTATTTTCCAATTGGACTTCTACACTGCAGTGCTGTCATGAAAGACAAATAGGGTTTTTTGTTTAGTACTGGAAATTGAGCTGAGGACCTTATACTTGCCAGGCAGGTGCTTGTCCCACTGAGCTATGTCCCCGGCAATAATTACACCAGGGCTGAATTTGTTTCTGACAATTTGGAATGCACTTGTGTTATCCTGTGTGAGCTTTTATCATAATCTTTCTGACCACTTGCTTTCTGATCCTTCTGTTCTCAAGTGCCCCTTGTCCAAGGTAGCAGCATCCTGACTAAATAAACGTGGTTCCTAAACAATAAAAGGCCTATGGTGACCTGGCCTGGAGCATTTCCAAAACAAACAGTGTTGGCATATATCAGGTTTCAAGAATGGCTTGTGGCCCAGAATATGATCCTGTTAGTCCTGTTATCAGAAGTCTCCCCCATCGCATCTTTGTTTCCCATTTGGTTTGGGTTTGTTTTGGTGCTGGGATTGAACCCACAGCTATTGACACTCTAGGTAAAGCTCAGGCCCTGAGCCACACTCTAACCTCCATAACTGTTGTTTTTAAGAGTCAGGGTCAGCTGGACATGGAGGTACCAAGTTTCAGGTCAGTCCGGGCAATGCAGTGACTTAGCCAGGCCTTATCTAAAAAATAAAAGTAAAAAAGGACTGGGGATGTACCTCAGTGGGCAGGCCCCATGTTCAATCCTCAGAACTAGAGAAAGACAGAAACAGTGACACACAGAGAGAGGCAGAGGCAGATAGGGTATCCCCGTATCATCCATCTGGCTTTGAACTTACTATATAGCTCAGGCTGGCCTTCAGCTTGTCATCCTCCTGCCTCAGCCCTTCTGAGCAGTGGGATTACAGATGTGTGTCAACACACCGACTTGCGAACAGCACTGTGCATATGTGCACATGTGTTACTAAGGCCCGCACTTAGAGCCCTGTTCAAGCACTCTACCATTGAGCGACATCCCCAGCCAGCCCTTCTGAAATCTTAGAGATGAGATCTGGCTGAGCTGCCCAGGTTGGTCTCAAACTTTTGAGCCTTCTGCCTCAGGCTCCTGAGTACTGTGTCCATCCAAAGGGGCACTCTTCTATAACTTTGCTTTGGCACAGAGATATAGCACATGTTTGATTTATTTATTTATTTATTTATTTTGTCTTTTTGAGACAGGGTCTCACTATGCAGTTCAGGCTGGCCTCGAGCTCACTTTGTAGCGCAGGCTGGTCTCGAACTCACAACAATCCTCCTGCCTCAGCCTCCCGAGTGCTGGGATTACAGGCATGCGCCACCACGCCTGGCTGATTTATTTATTTTTGAGACAGTCTTGCTCTGCAGAGTTGGTTGGCCTTGAACTCACTATGTAGCTCTGGCCTCAAACTTGAGGCAAGCCTCCTGCCTCAGTCTCCTGCATGCTGGGATTACAGGGGTGCACCACCAGGCCCCCAAATCTCTTTTCTCCATGGCCATCATGTCTCCTTTTTGCTTACAAATTTCTTTACCTGTGACCTCATTCCTACACTCAAGAGGGAATTCAGGCCTGCATGAAGGCCGAGGTAGTAACGGTGGGAAGAAAGGTGGTTGATAAGCTGATAGATTCTTGACTTAGAATTCAACAGTCCCTGGCACAAGAGTAAAGTCTGCACCGAGTCCTCCATTTGAGCATCAGCTGTCAGAAATATGCAACCATGGTTCCTATCACTGAAGAAGCTGGAGAAACAAAAAGTGGGGGAACTGTCAAGAGAGTTTTCCCCGGTGCTTCGTATTCTCTTGACCATTGATAAAACCATGGCTTGATCCTAGTTTGCAGATAGAATAAATTTGGGCCTTTGTGGCTGCAAACACAGGCAGAATTTTAAAGGTAAATTTAATAATTTTGGTCATATGTGTCATGATTTGAATGTGTCCCCCTGGTCCCAAGATTCACACGTTGTAAATTGAATCTACAAATTTAAAGGCCAATGCTATTTGGTGAGGAGGACTTCAGATGAGCAGGATTCTATGGGGCTTTAGGTGGGGTCCCTGTAATGGTGGAGGTAGCTTTATAAGGACAACCGAGCCAGTGAGCTGCCATCACATTGTGGTGTCCCTTGAGGTGATATGGTGCAGCCAGAAGCCCCTCCCAGATGCTGACCTGATGTTCCATTGTGCTTTGGACCTGTCAGCCTCTAGAGCTTTATAAGTTACATGGTCTGGGGTGTCCTGCTATAGTAACAGAAGTCACACTAATACAATATAAGCTAATACCAGGAAAAACTTACATGATTCATTATAAAACTCGAATCATTGCTCTTCACCTTAACTGTACAGGCCTTGTATAATCTTAACATTGTATTTTGTATAGAAGACTTATTTATGCAACAATATGGTGATACAAGGCACTGCCCACCCATCTCTCCTTTTTCTCTTTGTGATACTAGTACTTAAACCCACGGTCTTTATACTAGCTGCATCCCCAGTTCTTTTTTATTCTTTAATTTCATTTTTTTTTCCTTTTTTTGGCAGAACTGGGGATTGAACACAGGCCCTTGTGCTTGCCAGGGAAGTGCTTATTCCAGTGAGCCATCTCCCCGGCACCCCAGTTCCAGTGTTCTTAATCAATGTGTCATACATCCACATAAGCCTAGTGTCCTGGAAAACAAGCTTTCATTTTTCTGTCTCAACCTGGAGCTCCAATCCTGATTACTTTCAGCAGTGATGCCACAGGCAACAGGGAAGATTGATGGTTTTGGAACATCCACTTATGCTTCTATGGTACTCCAGCAGAGGTCTGATTCTGGACTAGCTTGCAAACCATAAAAGGTAGGAAGCAGAACTCAAATAGGTATGAAGACTTGAATAAGAACGACAAAACAACAACAACAAAAGGGGGGGGGCTCCCTGGGAATAGCAAGGGATATTTAAAGAAATAAGAATGCCAGCAATACTTAAACCCTTTTTTTTTTTTTTTTTTTTAAAAAAAAAAAAAAAGGTTTTTTTTTGGCTTAAAATATTTTACTCTAAATGAATTTATGTCAGCTGTCAATGAAAAAAAGTCACTAATACACTGTGGACACCTTTTGCAACGTAAATCCATGCCCCCCCCCCTTTTTATGTTGAACTTCAACCTAGCAATTATTACAACAAATGTTATAGTCTAAAGCTCAAGCACATTTTAGCGATTTTGAAATTGAATTGAGTACAAACCAAATAAAATTTACATTCCCCCCCTAGGACTGTGGGGACACTTGAGCCTTCTGCATGGATCACAGAGCCTTTTCCTGCAGGTGCTTCTCTTAAGTCGTCCAGGTCGTCTTCAGCTTCTCTTGCAGTCTCCTTGGGCTCGGGGCTGCCTCAGGTTCTTCCTGTGCTGATGTGATTGTGGCAGCAGCAACAGCCACTGCCCTTTCCTTGTGTTTTTTGTGTTTCTTGTCCTTCTTTTTCTTCCCACCTCCTTCCTGTGGGCTGAGGATGAGCTCGGCGTGAGGCTCTTAGCCTTCTGGCCGGCACCGCAGGGGACCAGTTTGTGGAGGGCGACTGAGACTGGACAGGGGACAGACGGAGAGGACGGGCCCGTCTCACGGACTGCGGGCTCGGTGAGGCAGCTTTTTTTGTTTCTTTTTAAGTTCTGGATTTCTGGAGACTCTTCTAACGGGCCTGGTACTCGGAGATGGGGACTGCCTTCTTTGGGGTGAGGCCGACGTTCCTCTTCGAGCGGGTGGAGGCCTTGAGGTCTAAGGAGCTCGAGGCTCCGGTGAGACGGAAGGTGAGCGTCTCGGCGATGGGGAGCTTCTCTGTTTGGGAGGAGGAGAGGGGAGACCCCGCGCTTTGGTGGTGGGGATGGCGACGCGCTTCTCTTGGACGCGGTGGGGGCGAAGCCGGCCTTCTCTTTGGAGGTGGAGGAGAGCGCCGCCTCTGCAGGGGAGGGCAGCATCCGAGGGGAGGCGAAGGCGTCCTTCCTCGCGGCGAGGGTGCGGAGAGGAGGAGCTGGGGAGGGCGAGGGCGGCTTCCGGCGGGCCGAGGGGAGGGCGGGGCTTCCGCTGGATCCGCCGCCGCCAGGGGGGTCTCTTTCCGGCGCTTTCGTGGTGATGGAGACGCATCCCGGGAAGGGGTGTGTCTCCGCTGCCGCAGCCCACCTCACCATTTTTCCCATGGGGTCGCTTGGGTCGCTCGTCTTCAGAGGAAGAGGGGGAGCCGGAGTCAGAGGAGGACTGCCGGTGCTGTCGTCTGTACTGGCGTCTCTGCCGTGCAGAATCAGCTGCAGACGTTTTGCCACCTTTATGGTCTTCAGATTCAGATAACTCGACTTTTCTAGGCTTTGGCATTGGTGACGGTGATTCTCTTTTTTCAGTACCTTTATGTTTTGTCACTTTACCTGAAGTTCTCCCCGGAGACACAGAAACGCGGCTTTTTCTTGTACGGTTTGACGACTGGGGTGTTGGGAAATGACCGTTTTTGGTGATGGAGTAGCTGGTGGGGACGGCCTGTTCCTTCGCCTCGGAGGACTTGCTGAAGGAGAACCTACGAGTTTCTCGAGGGGGGTGGATGTCCTCTTGGGAGGTTTCTTTGGTGGTGACCGGGATAACCTGCGCCCAGGCTGTGACGCTGATTACCGCCTCCTTCATCTTACTGGAGCTTTATTCCTGCTATGCCTTGGAGGAGGCGGCATTCGTCGTGGTGGGGTTCTTCCTCGAGGAGGTGGTCTCCTTCTTGGGTTTGGCCGCCTTCTGGGGGAATATGATTTTTTTTTTTTTTTTTTTTTTTTTTTTTTTTTTTTTTTTTTTTTTTTTTTTTTTTTTTTTTTTTTTTTTTTTTTTTTTTTTTTTTTTTTTTTTTTTT
>PVKA01003281.1:0-42767 GCA_004027165.1 Ctenomys sociabilis | reverse complement strand
CCTATGGCGCCTTCATGGTTGAGTATGAGAAGGAGAGCGAGGACGGGTCTGTGACCTGGACTTGGAACGTGACCGAGATCTTAGCCGGGTCTTTTCTTTTTCTTTTTTGAATTTTTTTCCCGAGTAGGTTCTTTAGATTCAGATATGGGTACAGGCTTAGGAACTTTCAGGACCTCACAAGTAGATGTGGCCTCTTATACTGAAGGTTCCTTTACTTTCACTTCACTGAATTTTCAGGGAGCTCTGGAGTTTTTCCTTTTCTGGAGCAGGGGAAGGACTCCAGCTCTTGGTTCTGTGTTCGGGAATCGAGAATGACTACGCTTTCTCTCTCTCCTGACGGGAAGATCGTCTTCTAGGGGAAGGAGCTCTGGATTGGCGTCTTCTTGGGCTTCGAGACCGCTCCCTTATTTCTCTGTTGTTTGCTTTTTCTTCCTTATCTCTCTTATCTTTGTCTTCCTCCTGCTTTTTCATCGATGCCAATTTTTCTTGTTCAATCTGTCTCTGTTTTATTTCTTTTTTCTTTAGTTCTAGGAAAGCAGAAGGGATTCCAGCGATGTTTTCTTGTGCACTTAACAGCGGGGGCCAAAGTTCTCCCATAAATTCTGTAGTATTTTTCCCATTCAAAAACCCAGTCAGACTGATTTGCATCATTTTGGAATCTGGATTCTTCACTTCCAGCTGATTTTTTTTTTTTTTAATAATTTTTTATTTTTCCTAATGTTTAGCTTCCTCATTTATTTTTTTAAAGTTTATTTATTTATTACAGTGTCTTGCTACACATCACGGATTCTTTTTTTGCGTGGGGAAGGTCAGCTCAGCCCGCCCTGGAGGGAAGGGCTGGCATGGCATGTGGTGCTGGGGATCGAACCATGGTCCCTGAGTGCTTGCCTAAGCAGGCGCTTTCGACCGCTGAGCTATCTTGCCAGCTCCAGCTGATTGAATATAAACTTAATCACAACATCATCTTCAAATCCAAGGAATTCTGTCACTCGTTTTGTTATCCAAGGCTTTAGAACTCCAAATTTACTTTGCTCATGTCCACCTCTTTTTCTAGGTATTTCGCAAATTTCAGCTGCTTCAGTAGTTTCTTCTGTTTGCTGCTGAACCAATTATCCTGTTCTGCACTTGTTCCGCGGAAGAATCTTGCGTCTATCTTGCTGCCTCGCTCGGAGATCGCTCCTCTTTAATTTCAGACATGGTCTCACCACCTTGTTAAGCTGCCCAAGCTGAGCTGGAACTTTTGAACCTCCTGCCTCAGTTTCCTGAGTGCCGGGATTACCATCGTGTATCACCACACCCAGCTACCCTTTCTGATTTATTTTTTATTTTTATTTTTGTCTTTTTGAGACAGGGTCTCACTATGCACTTCAGGCTGGCCTCGAGCTCACTTTGTAGCTCAGGCTGGTCTCGAACTCACAACAATCCTCCTGTCTCAGCCTCCCAAGTGCTGGGATTACAGGCATGCGCCACCATGCCCGGCCCCCTTTCTGCTTTAATCACCTTTATTTCATTCTTTCTTTTTTGAGACAGGCTTTCACTATATAGTACAGGTTGGCATTGAACTTGCTATGTAGCACAGGCTAGCCAGGAACTCACAGTGATCCTCTTGCCTCAGCCTCCCAAGAGCTGGAATTACAGGTATGAAAGTCATCTTTTAGATGCAGCATACACTTTATTTAGGTCGGCAGATTTAGCATCCATTCCCAGCCCTTTCTCCTTTTTCTATAGGAGCTGGAAAGTTCAACATCAGTGTCCTACCTTCCCTGGCAGCAGGAGTGATCATTTGACTGTGTGACTGATACTCAGCTGTGGCTTTCTCTCTCCTTTCAGACCTCTGCTCCCTTGCAGGGAGCTTAAGACAAGTTGGTTTTGGTTGCCTGGCAACAAGGCACTTTGATTTAGGCAAGCTATGTGGGTCTCTATGCAAGTGGGATTGTAGGCTTGAACTAAGGTGGTGGCAGTGAGGGTGGAAAGAGATGATTTATGGATGAGAGATAGATTCTTCATTTAGCAATCCAAGAGTTCCTGGCACCAGGTAGATAGCTATTTGAATGCATGTTTGCATAACAAACAATTGTCTTTTTGAAACAGGATCTTGCTATGCAGTTCAGGCTGGCCTTGAACTCACTTTGCAGCCCTGACTGGTCTTGAACTCGTCATAAGTAACAAACAATTACTCCTATATTTCCTGTTTGTTTTGGCTTTTTTATTTATTTTGAGGCAGAGTCTCCCTATGTAGTTCAAGTTGGCCTTAAACTCACTTTGTAGCCCAGGATGGCCTCAAATTCATGGCACTCCTCCTGCCTCAGCCTCCCAGTGCTGGGATTACAGGTATATGTCGACACCCTAGCCCTTACTGATTTTGATAAGCAATTCATATTGTCATGATTAGTCAGAAGAAAAAACACAAGATAAATTGGTATTTGGGGGAAAAACAAGTTTCACAGTCCGAGATGCTTGTAGTCACATATTAAGGACTGAGACATTTACAGAAGACATTTGGGCATATGGATCTGGACAGAACAGTTAGGTTAGTTGTGAAATATAGTCAAACTGATGCCAGAGAAACAGATAAAATTACCCAAGCTAATTAGCTGCATGACAAGAACAAAGATTGAGGATTTGTGGTTGAGGTGAAGAGACAGCTCTTGAAAGGGAAGTGAAAGGAAAAGCAGAAAGAATTCAGCCTGTAGTCAAGGCAGGACAAATACAAGAAGTGGCTAAGAGGCAGACCTCAGATTCAGCAGCAACAACAAGAGATTCAGCAGCAGCTGTCTTCTTGCTGAGCACAGCATCAGCTAGGATTCAAGGTGTGAATGAGATTTGGGGGCCCTAGTATGGATTGCTGAATTATTATGGTGGTCATCTGACATGGCTGAAGCCCTTAAAACAAACAAATCCAATGGCTTATCTTCCCGAGACCACTTCCCCAGCTTCTCCAGCTCAGCCCAGGGTGCAATTTCCTTTTAATCTTTCCCACTCCCTCAGGGAAGACCCCACTCAGCTCCTCAAGTGTATCTAAACAGCCCTTCAAAATCTACCCCTGGCAAAAGGCCATAAAAGCCTCACTCTCCCTTTGTTCCAATTCAGAGAATTCTTTATCATCCCCAGATTCTCTCCATGTCCTCCAAGGTAATACAGCCCCCTTCTCTTTTTCCTTCTGCCTGTTTCTCTGCTGCGACACCATCACGCCATAGAAAACTTACAACTGCGGATTAAGATAGTCGGGAATTGGGGATTCCAGCAAGGAGTGTGAGGTTGCCAGAAAGCAAGAGGCTATTCAGCTGGCACGGAAAGTTCTGGAAAATACAGTGGCTCTGTGAGTCCCTAAGAAGCTGGAACGGTGGGACTGAGTTCAGGTGGAGGAGAGATCCTTCCAGCAGGAGGATGAGAGAGGGTGGGAAATAATATTCTATTCTCAAGAGGAGGGCAAGGGAGGTCCAGACATGTGTTCTTCATTTCATCTTTCAAGGTGAAGACAAATCAAATGCCACAAACAAAAGAAAAAACATATTCCAAGACAGTGGTGAGTGGACAGTTGCATAGAAAGGGGATAACCAGGCATGGTGGCGCACGCCTGTAATCCCAGCACTTGGGAGGCCGAGGCAGGAGGATCTCCATAAATTTGAGGCCAGCCTGGGCTACATAGTTCAAGGTCAGCTTGAACTGCATAATGAGATCCTGTCTCAAAAAAACAAAACGGGGGTGGGGCAGGCAGGAGGAGAAGGTGAGGAGGTACACACTGAGGGGCTGTCCAGAGTGCCTTGCCCATTTGAGATTGAGGATGAAAATATGTTAGGAGTATAAATGTGCTGTTATTTGATTTTTCTCTACCAGTGTTCAGTATCTTGGGAATCAGAGCTGAAAGGCCAACAATTCGTTTCATACACGTACAGGTGATAAGAGTAATGGGATGTCAAAACAGTAAATTACAAAAGCTGGCTAAAGTGATGGGAATAACAACTGAACTGTGAATGCTGGCTGTGAAGGGCAAGGTTAGGTTGGGGCTTCCAGGGAGAGATGCTGGAAGACTGGAGCTCTGGGCCTGACCACAGGGAGGGCCAGGGAGAGAGGCAAAAGGAAGATGGTGGCAAGAGACCAAGAGCCCCCTGGTTTCCTGGGAAGAGTAACTGCGGGGAGGAAATAATGGCACTGTGTGTGGCTGCTCTTTCCCTTCCCTCCCCCTCCCCCTCCTCCTTCACCTAGGTTGCCACTTGAGCTAGTCCCATGGCAGAAGTAAATGTCTGAATAGGATTAAACATGCAAGGATTTTAATAAAATTGCAAAGAAATACCTCGCGAGAAAACAGAGAACAGATTCTATAACTGGCTGCACAAGCAGGAGGGCCTTCAGAGCGCCACTGGAGAGGCCTGTCTCCCACGCACAGCGGGGCCCCTCTTGCCTGGCGCCCTAGGAGCCGCGGGGGGGGGGGGGGCTCAGTGCGTACCAAGGGGATTCCAAAACCAGCCTGGCCCTTTGGCCTATTATGCTGTCTGCTGCTGGAGGGGAGCCAGGCCTACTTCCATGATTACCTTCCATGCTGGCACTAGAAGCTTCTCTGAGGGGGGCCGACTGCTTCCTGTTTGCCTTCTCTGTTTACCCACCTGCTGGCACCCCATTCTTACGAAGCCACTCCTTAGTGTCATCTCCCCAGATCTCACTGCATTGAGGCATGTGTTAAACAGCTAAAGCTAATCTTTAGAAATCCATTTTCCTCCTTCCATTTGTAGGTGGCTTCATCACCTTTTCTCAGAAGAAAGAGGCTTCAAAGCATTTTGGGGGGACTAACTCTTCTGCAGTTTAGTTATAGTGGATACGGACTATTATGTTTATCAAGCTATGGCTCAAAGGGCCTGTTTAAAAATCTATTTTTTTACAGCACTTGGGAGCTTGAGGCAGGAAGATTGTGTGAGTTCAAGACCACCCTGGGCCACAAAGTGAGCTCAAAGCCAGCCTGAACTGCATAGTGAGACGCTGTCTCAAAAAGTCAATAAATAAATAAATAATTAATAAACAGGCCTAGTCATGCCAACATTGGTGCTTCTTCAGGTCACTAACATTAAGCATCTCCACCAAGAGCATGTTCTTTTTTGTTTATTTATTTATTTTGCTTTTTGGTTTTGAGACAGCATGTCGCTATGTAACTTGGGCTGGCCTACAACGTGTGGCGATTCTCCCGCTTCAGCCTTCCAAGAGCTGGGATTACAGGTCTGCACCACCACGCCTGGCCAGAGCGTACTTTATAATACAAAAATGAACCAGTCATTTGATTTATAAAGTCACTGAGTGAGGAGATGGAGAGACTAAAGCTGTGGAATAAACGTTTAATGTTATCTGGGTAAGGCAGTTTATTAGGCAAAGTTCTTGGTGCTGGGCACAATACCTGCCACTGTTAGGAGTTCAAGGGCAGCCTGAGAACATTTTTGCTCGTATCTCAACTGTAGAGATATGAGCAGAACTTGCTGTCCCGAAGGAGCAGGGAACGAAGGAGCAGGGCGTAAGGAGCCAAGCACTGACATCTGCGATGCTGGCAGCCTATGTCAGGGTTCGGCGCTTGCTTGGAGCAGCCCTGCCAGCTCTCTGATCCTGCACCCGGGACGACTGACTAGCTTGCGTAAATTTAGGGTTGATAAATGCCAGGAGACAAGGCAGATAAGTAGCTTGTTTCAACAAAGGTTTTTAATTGTGCACATTCTGTAGCCTGTTTGTGGTTCTTAATAAATATGAAAAGTTTCTGTGGCTTTAGAGTGAGACAAAGCTATTGGGAGTACCCTGATGCTAATTTTTTTTTTGGTGTGTGTGTGTGTGTGTGTGGCTCACCTGGCCTGCGCTGGGAGTGGGGCTGGTGTGCATGCCAGGGATTGGCAGTCCCTGTGCTTTTGCCTAAGCAGTTGGCTTTAGACTACCAAGCTATTTGCCAGCCCTCCCTGATGCTATATTAATCTAGTCTACTTGTTGTTTCTTGCAGCTAAAACAACACATCACCCAACTTAGAGGAAAATAAATTTAACTTAGATCCCGGTTGTTCTGTGTTATTTTTCTGAAGCAAGGTCTCACTATGTAGTCTGGCTAACACCATCAACCCCCTGGGCAGATGCCAAAGCTAATCAGGCCAACTGTCCACCCAGACTGCCACAGGTGGTGCAAACCTGTAGTCCCAGCAACCCAGAGGTTGACGCAGGAGTTCAAGGACAGCCTGTGAACATGATTAAGACCCCCGTCTCCAAAGCAAACAATTGAAAAAAGTTCTGGAAGTGAGGATGCAGCTTGATGGTTAAGTTCCCAATAAGCATGTCCAGGCCTAACGTTCAATCCCCTAAGTGCCAAAATAAATGACGACAACAACAAAAAAAATCAACTGGTCAGGGGGCCGAGGAGATGGCTCAGTGGAATAAGCACTTCCCTGGCAAGTGCAATGGCCTGAGTTCAAATCCCCGGTTCCTCAAAAAGAGAAAAAAAATCAACTGGTCAGTTTCCATAGGACAGGATGTGCACACAGGGCCACAGGAGTAATGCTAATGTGTTAGTTAGGAGACAGAAAGGAACGGAGGGCTGGGGCAGTAGCTTGGTGGTCTAAGCGCTTGCCTGGCAAGTGCAAGGACCCAGGTTTGATCGGGAATCACTGTGTCAGCCCCTGAAACTGGGCACGGTGGCACACACCTATAATCCTAGTGCTGGGAGGCTGAGACAGGAGGATCACTACAAGTTGGGGCTGCACAGTGAGACCCTGTACCAAATAAATGAATTTTTTTTTTAAGGAACAGAGAAAAAATATATAGGCCACCGTCATCTGTGCTGGTTTTCCTTTGGGAAGGCAAGGCGGGTTAGAGCAATGTTTTGGATGAGCTAGTCAGAGTAATTAGTGTGTGCTGTGGGATGGGCACTATCCTAGTTGTCTGGAGCCTGGGCCTGGGATGAGTTAGTGCAGGGGAACAGTGGCTTGAGGTGTAAGAGTCAGATAAAGAAGTGGAGGGAGGCAGGAAGGAGGCTTCTGTTGATTTGTATGTGAAACGCAGGTTCATTGCTCCTTGAATACTGTTGTCCACGAACTAGCCAGCCCTGGGGAGGCAGTCACCAAGCCCCTAAAGATGTTGAAGCAGCAGTGAGTACAGAAGATATAAACTATCAACAGAAGTACTAAGTGCCAGTTTTCAAAGACCCCAACATAATGAGGAAACGCTCCCTTCTGATTTTATTTTTATTACTAGTTAATAAATAGTGGATATGTCAAAGGCAGGTATAGCCCATTTTCACTGAGCAAGTCTTCTCCTTCTTCTTCCTCTTCTTTCCCTTCCTCTTCCTCCTCCTCTTTTTCTTCTTCTTCCTCTTCCTCTTCCTCTCCCCCTTCCTCATTTTGAGACAGAATCTCACTATGCAGTTTAGGCTGGCCTTCTGCTCACTTTGTAGCCCAGGCTGGTCTCAGACTTGCAGAGATCCTCCTGCCTCAGCCTCCCAAGTGTTGGGATTACAGGCATGCATCATTATGTCTATCATGATTATATTTTTTATTTTAATTTTTTATTGGCTGGCTCAGCCCACCCTGAGGGCAGGGCTGGCACATCATGTGGGCTGGGGATGGAACTGTGGGCCCTTGCAACTGCCTAAGTTTTCCTAAGCAGGTGCTTTAGACCCCTGAGTTATCTTGCCAGCCCATAATTTTCTTAAGTAAACATATAAATTAAAACATTTCTATTTACCCACTGTTACAGTTCTCCAAATGTGAACTAATGTATCCACCCCTTGCCCCAGCAGCAGGAATTGGACCCAGGCCTTCACACTGAGCTAGGTCCTCAGCTCCACCTGCTTTACATTTTGAGACAGGTCTGCAGGGTAGCTGGAGCATGCTGTCCTGCCTCAGCTTTCCAGTACTGGGATTACAGGTATGCTCTACTCTGCTTGTTTGATGTACACTTCATTTCTTGCCTGCTTCTGCCCGCCATATTTGTGTTTTGAACTACCAACCTTTTCCTGCAGCTCTTCTATGTCACGTTTACCCTGAATGTATGTTGCATTCTCTCCTTTCCTTTTGGAGGCTCTGGGTGTCACGGCTGCATGTCTTGGAAAATGGAATCAGACTCAGGTAAATGGCTCTGTGGTGGGCACTGGTAGGGACCAGGCTGACAAAGGCTGTGCACTCCACAGATGCAGCTGTATGAGAATTAAGCCAGACAAAGAAGCCTGAAACATTTACCACTTAAAAGTACTTTTAAGTACTTGCTATTTTACTTTGGTAGTAGAATTTTATTTTTTTAAATTTTTATTTATTTATATTTTTTATTTTTTGGCAGAACTGGGGGTTGTATGCAGGCAAGCACTTATTCTACTGAGCTATTTCCCCAGCCCCTATTTTGTGAATTAAAAAAAAAAATATTTATTTATTTATATATTTTTGTACTTAGTATGGAGCCTACAGGGTCTCACCACACAGAGTGGCCTCATAGTGATCCTCCTATTTTCAGCCTCCTATTTTCAGCCCCCCAAGTGCCTGGATTACAGGTGTGCACCAACATGCCCGGTCTCAGTCACCATCTCAGCATGTCCTAGGGGCAGGGCTAGAAGGCACAGTGGGGATCCAACACTGGTCCCTGTCTCTGCCTAAGCAGGCACTTTAATCCACTGAGCTATCTGGCTGGCCTTGATGGTAGAATTTTAAAACTAAGCATAAAAAGGTAAACTTTGTATATTTCTATATTTTTATCTTCTCAAAGATTCTTCTGCTAATTGTCAATGCCTTCCAATAAGAACACTGCCTTCTTTTTTTTATTTCCAGTCATACACACACACACACACACACACACACACACACACACACACACACACACACACACAAATATCCATCAAAAATGACTGGCTAAATAAGTTACAATGGACAGCAGAATATACAACCTTGAAAAGACTGACAAAGCTTTTTACATATGGAAATGGGAATAAGCTTCAAGATATACTTTAAAACAAGAAAGATAAGGTATAGAACTGTGTGCAAAACTGTGCTACATCTGTGAAATTTAAAGAAAAGAACTAAATGTATGATGTTAAATTTTAACACACACCTGGAAGTAGATACTGGGAGTCCAGCCTCTTCCTTAGATGGAGGATCTGAAGGAGTGACACTGCCTTCTCTTTGATGAATGACACTGCCTCCCCCCAGGAAGTAACAGCTTTTTGCTGAAATTTGTTTGAAATAAATGTTCATCCTTTAGTCTCTATTTTTGTCTAATGGAACTTTCAAGAACTAAATTCAAGTCAGGTGGTAGCTCATGCCTGTAAACTCAACACTCGGAGGATGAGCTAGGTGGATTGGTGTTTGAGGCCAGCCTGAACTACACAGCAAAACCCTGTCTTACAGCCCCTCCTCCAAGAAGAAACAAATTTATTTAGTCTTTTTGAAACAGGGTCTCACTGTGCAGTTCAAGTTGGCCTTGAGCTCAAGGTTTGAACTTACAATGATCCTCCTTCCTCAGCTTGCCAAGTGCTGAGAAGAAACAAATTTAAAGTACACTAGAATGTGCTGTTGTGAATTATCTTCTGTAATTAGAATCCTTTTTTTTTTTGTCTTTTTGAGACAGGGTCTTGGTGTGCATTTCAGACTGGCCTTCAGCTCATTTTGTAGCCTAGGCTGGTCTCTAACGCAGGATCCACCTGCCTCAGCCTCCCAAGTGCTGGATCATAGGCATCTTGTTTTCTGAGATGCCATGTGATTCGGGCTGGCCCTAAAACTCACTATAGTACTCTTTTTTGAGGAGGGGAGACAAGGGGATCCAACTCAGGACCTTGCATTTGCCAAGCAGGCGCTTACGCTTGCTATCTCCCCAGCCCCTACACTATAATACTCTTGCTAAGCCTCTCAAGGATTACAGGCATAATCCTCTTGGTTCTGTAGTTAAAATTTTGTAACACTTTCATGTAGTTCAGACTGAAAGGTTGATTTTATATTTTTAAGTATATAAGCAATTAAGTCTCCTTTACTTGCCTTCACTGCTGCTCTGTATTGGTGTTAACAGAATTTTATATGAAATTCTGAGCATTTTATATGAAAAGTGGGTTAGCTAGCACAGCACGGGCATCCACTCTTCTCTTGTGAAGCCCCTTTCGCCCACCTCATGTGGCCATGGCTTCCTGGCAGGGATAGCAGCCCTCTCTCCTGAGACCTAACCCGCTCCTCTGACCAGTATTAATCTCTTCCAAGGGCCAAGGGCCATGTCTCCAACAACCACCTATGAGAATAAAGAGGAGAGACTTGCAGCAAGGAAAGGACAGGTTTGTGATAAATATCTTGGAGGGGCTGCTGGCTCCAAAGGGCCAGCACAGCAACTCCCTTAAGACTCAGGGGCTCATAAGGGTGACAGAGAATGAGGAAGCTGTGAGCTGCTCTGGGAGCAGGGCTCCTTGTCTGGGTCTATGGTCACCTGGCCATTTCGTTCATTGTTCAGGAGCTGAGGGCTTCCTGGTCTGGAATGGTCTGTTCCATACACCAGAGTTAGGGTGGACCAGTAACTAGGCGCAGTGGTAGCAAGGAGGCCCTTTGGGGAGGGCCGGAGCACCGGGGAGATGTGCTGAGGACCTGTCCTTTCCCTACATCAGCGGTTGGGCTTCATGCTGAAATCACTACCTCTTCACAGCCCTCGAGCTGGGACCTGGCTCACAGCACTTAGAGCCTTTGGGAAAGCCTCAGCATACCTGCCTTTCTGTCTTCCTGCCCCTCAGGTTTCTAGTCTTGCCTGTATCCTTCTGGTTATTTTATATCACACCCAGAACATGCACACATATACTCATAGTGTATTCTCTCCTACCTTTTTTTTTGTGCAACTAGCTTTTTTATTTTCCATGATTTTATTGAATAGCAATGAGACAGTTTCAAATTTTGCACTTGAAAACAATATGCAATGAATTAATTATTGAATCTGTCTCCCTAGTATAAGAAATCAAAAGAAGAAATACAAATAGAAAGGTATAACAACAACTAAAAGGAATTTAGATAGATAGGGTAAACTGAACTGCGTATGTTGCAGGGTAATAATCAGCTTCTCTTCTGGATGGTTAACAACCTAAGTTTGCAGATCAAAAATTGGAACAGATTCAATAGTTAATACATTGTATACTGTTTTCATAGTGGTTTTTTGTTGTACAAGGTGCATACATGATATTCTATTTACAGACACTATTAGAACAGATGCCTCTATTCAATGAATTAAGAGAATGTAGCTGTATACTTTTTGAAGCTGAATTATAGTACAGTTTCAATAATTAATACTTTTTACATTGTTATATTCCTAGTGGTTATCCATAGTACAAGAAGCAGACAGGATATCCTGTCCAAACACTGTTAGTGCAAATCTTTCTTCTCATAGAATTATGCAAAAGTACTACCTATTTATCCTAACTGTACTGTTTATACAAACACAGAATGGTCCTTCCTTTGTATCCCCCTTTTTTTAGTCCTGTCAGAGATGGGTATTCTATTGTCATTCAATTATTATAGGTGCTTGAATTCAGCAAAACAATCCAACACAGTGTCCAGTAGTCCACAATAGTAGTGGGTTATCCAAAGAAGTTGTTGACTAGAGCCATTTACAGCTCAGCATATTATTATGGTTTTATTTTATATACCTTGTTTTTATACTTTTCTGCTGGGTGGTTAAGACTGAGATAAGCCAAGACATATAACAAAAAATGTAACTTTTGTATCTGATGAGGTCAGTCAAGTCTCCTCAGGGTTTATCCTGTAATCCTGTAACCTCACTTTGTAGATCCTTTGTCAGTGTCAGTCAGGTGAATGAGTCACAGCCATTGCTTGACCAGTTTGCTCTTTGTGAAAGCCTGTGAGAAAGTTTTCTATGTGACTCTCCTTGGGCACACTATAGATCAATGGTCACATTCCTCTGTGGCTCCATAATCTCCTTGGTCAGAAAATTTGGGGCACAACTGAGTTCCATGTTACAGTACAGGTTCTCCTATGTTCTGAGTCTTCACTGACCTTGAAAAGCTAGGGCCAAAATGTTGGCTGACCTTGCAGCCCTTCCATTTCTCCAATTTTTGATCTGCAAACTTAGGTTGTTAACCATCCAGAAGAGAAGCTGATTATTACCCTGCAACATATGCAGTCCAGTTTACCCTGTCTAAATTCCTTTTAGATGTTGTTATACCTTTCTATTTGTATTTCTTCTTTTGATTTCTTATACTAGGGAGACTATATGATATTTGCACATGGGTCTGGTTTATTTCACTTTATATGTTCAAGTGGCACCCACTTTAAATATAAGTGCTTCAAGTTTATCATTCTTTATAGCTGAGTAATACTCCATTGTAATAAAAATCCATCTTTTTCAACTATTCCTTATGTGATGGACATCTTGGTTGTTTCCAAGATCTGGCTATCACAAATTGTGCTGCTGTAAATATCAGTACACATATGTTACTATGATATGATGTTTTCAGTTCCTCTGGGAAAATTCCCAGTAGGGAGATAGCTGGCTTGAATGGGATTTCCAGTCCTTTTTTTTTTTGTCTTTTTGAGGCAGGGTCTCACTATGCAGTTCAGGCTGGCCTTAAGCTCACTTTCCAGTCCTAGGTTTGTGAGGAGTCTCCACACTAATCTCCACAATGGTTGCACCAGTCTACATTTCCACCAGCAGTGGAGAAGGGTTCCCTTTTCCCCACATCCTCTCCAACATTTGTTGTTGATTTCTTTATGATAGCCATTCTTTCTGAGGTGGGATGGTATCTCAGTGTTGTTTTAACTTGCATTTCACGGATGGCTAGTGATATGGAGCATTTTTTCCACATATTTATTGGCTTCTTTAATTTTGTTCTCTGAGAAGTGTATATTCATCTCAGATGCCCATTTCTGGATTGGGTCTTTAAATTTGAGAGCCCTAATGTATCTTAGCTCTAGATATTTTTAAGTAAAAACAAAATGCCATATTTTTGGTAAATAAAATTTAATACAACCATCCAGTCAAGTAATAATGGTTAAAAAGACATTAGTGAACAACTTACATAAATTTAAACTACGCAAGTATTTAAACAAAACACGTATTACATTACAATAGAACTGAGAATAATGAAATAAACTTCTTTTATTTTTTTCACCATGAAGACTCCAGAGCCAAGCAAATGGCCCTTTGCTACCACAGGTCTATACTAGTTGTCAAGCAGATTATACTTTTTGTTCAACTCTAAAGCTGTTGTCTTCGATAGCTCCAGAAGCTCTTGATAGAATTTTAAATGAACCGCAGGTAGGGGTGATGCGAAAGAGAACAGTGAATGTCTTTTCAAGAAAGTTAAAGAAAAAGCTTGTACAGGAAAAAAAAAAAAAATAGCATGTAAGAATGGAGTAGGAGTAGAGATGTGCTCCCAGCAGTACAGGAAGACATTGGAAATGGCTTTTACAAGGGCCTAATCAATTTAAGGTCAGTGTTACCTGAATGTTTTAAAAGAGCACCTGGGTATCAAAAACGTAAAAATGGAAAATAAACCTGCAAGCGCCCAGCAGCTTTGCTTAAACACTCTCATTCTGCCAAGCAGCTCATTAAAACACTTAAGAAGGGTAAGCTTGTCGTCTTTATAGGAAACAGATATGAAACTTACTTAGGTTAGATTAGATTGAGAACTTAAAATAGCACTGGTAACTTAAGGCACATAAATTCAGATGCATTATTTTGAAAACACTAAAACAGAAATTCTTTTCTTTGGAATAATATATAAAATAAGTTATGACTTTTTTTTAACTACTTATGATGATCATCCTTAGTACTATGTAAATTTACTATCTAAGGCAATCACACAAATATAAAACATTCATATAAAACATTTAAAAAGGTCTACGTTGAACATGTCTCTGGAATTTTCAGTTCACACTCCTGGCTCAAGTGGCTCCTGGCGCCGAGCATTAGAAGCGACAGTAAGTGTAGCTAGCTAGTCAGATCTGCTGCCTGATAGGTCAGCCCCCCAACCCACTCTAGTTACGTGACATGGTGGATTTACCTACAAATAATAATAGGGGGAGGCGAAGTAAACCTGGCTTTGAACAGAACCCACAAGAAATTCTACTAAGGCCAAAATTATGTTGAGGTTATTTTCTTGAGTTTACTGAAATAAAGGCAGTCCATAGGAAGCCTTAGAAGACAGCGTCTTATCACTCGGCACCATATAAATAGCAAGCTTTCCTTTTTGAAAATACAGTCTGGAGATGCCTTTTCCACATAAATGTCAAGACACACAAGGCACACACAAACTACTCAACCCCTCTACTGTCAGGTATAGAATCTCACAGTATTTTTGTAATCTATTGCCATATCCAGGTAACAGGAAAAATAAACACACCTGGTTTGCACATTGACAAAAGTAGTATAACTGAACCTTTGTCTTCCTGAGTTTGAAAAAGGGTTGACAGAGATAAACAATTCATCTTCACTCAGAGAAAATGTTTTAGATCACGAAACATTTTAATCTAAGTATAAAAATGTTCAACTACTGCCATATGTCAAGCCCTTTTACTAAATTAAATGTACTCTAGAATCAACTGAAGGTCAGCCTTTTAAATACTCCAAGTAGGCAAAAGTGACAAATTAATACTCTCCCTGAGTATTTCCATCATCTTTACTTAATCTGGTTTAACTGGAGTAAATACTTGTATTTCAGTCAGCTAATGGTTACTGCAGGGCCAACAGGCTACCATTCACACCTGTGCAGGAAAGTAAGTGGCAAGAGGAGGAAGTTAGATTACTTTTTCACTCAGATGCTTATCAGAAAACAGGAAAGAAACACACACACATGAGCTACACTCTCCATTGATCTGAACAGCATACTCTGAATCTTCCTTACCACTGAGGTGTCACAGCTGGGGCAGCAGACATTACTGCCAATTTGTTTTCTGAACCGGTAAAGCTGGTGTGCTGTAGAGATTCTGACAGCATGGAAGTCATCATTACTAATACTCATCATGCCTTTTTGTTGTTGGCGTTTTTGTCGAGACAGGCCTTTGCTATGTAGTATAGGCTGGCCTCAAGATGGTAGCAGTCCTCATGCCTTGGTCTCCCAAGTGCTGGGATTATTGGCATATGTTGCTACATTCAGCTTACTTTGTACTTTCAAGTACAAAAAATACATAGAAATACCCAGTTAAAAATTCTGAAACTGAATTTATGATCATTTACTGTTTTTTCTGATTACAAGCTATAAAAATTCTTAATGTATATGTGTATAAAACCATACTATATAGGTACATATACACATATGTGTATACATGTATACTACTCAGGCTATGAACATCACCTACCAAAAGAAAATCTTTCAACTATGGGATGAAAGAATGAATATAACAAATTTGCTTGGCATATGCTTTTCATATAATCTAAGGCTTGGTCTCATTTTATCCAGGATAATGGTATTATCATAAATTAATAAAGGATCTTTAACTGGAGTTAAGTATCAGTTGGTTAACTATAAAAATAATAATTTTCACCAGAAATATAACTCAGTGATTCAAGCGCCTGTTTGGCAAACACAAGGTCCAGAGTTCAATTCCCAGAACCAAGAAAGAAAATAATTTTTTTTCTAGAACTTAAGAAGATGACTCCTTAGTGGCTGGTAACATAAATTACAGTGAATTTATGTAGAGAAAAAAATCAAATAATACGGGTATAGGCTGGGCGTGATGGTGCACGCCTGTAATCTCAGCACTTAGGAGGCTGAGGCAGGAGGAGTATTGTGAGTTTGAGCTAGAAAGTGAGCTCAAGGCCAGCCTGAACAGTATATATAGCAAGACACTGTCTCAAAAAGAACAACAACAACAAAAATTGGCATACTGTTTATGTTTAAACAAACTCTGGTTTTTAGTTTCACTTCGAATTTATAGTAAACACATGGATATGAAAACTAAATGTGTAACAAAATACAAGATTTTTATAACAGACAACAGTACTAGGATACAAAATTATCTTGATACAGCCTTTTTATGTGAAGTATCTGTATATATGAATGGACTATCTTACAAATACACATGAAAATAATAAGTATAATTTGAATAATGCTAAGCATTTACAAAACTTTTCATACATTATCTCATTTACTATAAAGAGTTTCTGAGCTAAATAGGTTTATTTACAAAAGTATAATGCACATGTTTACTATAAGAATACAAGTGTCCCAAATTGTACAAATAATTCACTTTCAAATAAAATGACAGATAACCTGTTTTCTGAATTGCTTTGATAGTTATTAAAAAAGTTATATATCTTTTTAAAAATGTATTTGGTACAGGGTCTCACTACACAGCTCAGCGTGGTAGTGATTCTCTTGCTACAGGCTCCCCAGCACTGGATTACAGGCATGTGCCACCACTTGGTAGCCAGTTCAGCTGGCCCATAGGTGGGGCCAGCGTGGCAGGGGATCGAACCCCAGCACCTGTGCTTGCCCAAGTAGGTGCTTAGTCTGATGAGCTATCTTGTCAGCCCTTATATATCATTTTAAAATTACAACTTAAAAAATTCCCTAAAGATAATAGTTTTAAGAGTTTTCTTCAGTATTTAAGATTCTGGCTAAGCATTAAAATTTCTCCATCTCAAATTTCTAAGATGAGGGAAAAACGTTTACCAATGTTAGGTTTTTGATCACTACCTTGCTTGTAGCAGAAAACTGGTGTCACTATCTCACTATCATCAGCCATCTGCCTCACCCCTACTATGACAATTATAATGCAAAGGACAAGAGCAATTAGGAAGTGATTATAGCAGGCTACCTTGTACAGCCGTAAGAGGTTGTAGATAGTGTGTGTCCACTCAGGGACTCACAATAACTGCTTATGCTGCAGTTCCTTCCATAGCCACTTATTTGCCTTAGAACACTCTTTCCTGAAAACTGGTAAGCTTTATAGATTGAAGTTGAGAAACATGAAAAGCAGTTTGTCTTATCATACAATGGGTACCAGATAAAAGATGTATCTTAGAAGACTACAACGAATGCTTTTTTTCCACATAGTAAAATATGAAAGAAAAATGGACCCAGTGCAATATGTGGTCCCTGGTTTGGCCTGTGCAAGGTAACTTCACAACAGCACATCTCAGAACTTTTAGCTGCTCACTGGACAGTGGGTAACTAGGAATAGGTCTCTATCTAAAGCACTGAAATAATGAGGCCAAATCCAGCTGAGCTGGGGAGAGACTCAACACTGCTTTTCACAAGACTATCCAGTTGTGAAAAGTTGGGTGTGGTGGTGCACGCCTGTAATCCCAGCACTGGGGAGGCTGAGGCAGGAGGATCTCCGCAAGTCTGAGGCCAGCCTGGGCTACAAAGTGAGCTCAAGGCCAACCTGGGCTACATAATGAGACCCTCAAAAAAGAAAAAAAAAAAAAAAAAAAAGCAAAACCATACTGCTTTTCAGCTCCCTTGCCAGGGTCAAGGAACGAACCTTCCTCAGAGGTCTTATTTTGATGCACATGCACTTAGAAAGTCACCACAGGTGACATTTTTTTCTTCAGTGATGATTTACTTCTTCTTAGGAATTAATCTGTATTTTTAATCCCTCTTTTATGGACATTTTTGTATTTCCTACTTCCTAAGCAAAATGTTTTATGTAAGACAGCAAATATAGAAGAATGAAGTCACAGTAATTAAATATTTTTATGGTTTCCAAAGCGTCATTATCTTGTATTACTATCAAATGAAAAAGCTTTAATAAAAGTAACCAATTTGGATACTGTCAATAACAAAGATTTTTAAAACTGATTTTCCCTCTTAGAATGCACTGTAAATGTTCTCAGCTTTAGGCAGGTCCACCTAAAGAAACCTCAGTCCTGCAATTTTCTCCACCTAAGGAACAGACAGTCTTGTAGCTAAGGTACATAAAGTGTGAGAGACCTTTCATAGATTCCTAAATAGTACGCAGGCATTATTTCCTACTCCACACAGGCTTCCACAAATATTTACAAAGGTACGCTCCCAAAAGCCCAGCAACAACTGCTGTTACCCTTAACAAGAAGCACTGTTTTCAATTATAGGAAAAGCTTTATTACAGTTTGCAAGGTTGACATTTCTGGGAGAAAGGCACTGGGATCCTTATTTTTACTATCTTTGCATAGGGCATGAAGGAGGTCAATTCCCGCTCTGGAGTTTCAAAACCTCTCGTGACGTGGCTTGGCGCAGCTCCTTGGTGAGGTAGCCTGGCTTTAGAGCTTAAAGCACTTCTCACTGTATCTGTGAATGGTCACGCAGCCATGGTAGGACACAGGCCTCGGCATGGCAGCCACACCTGTGATGATGCTTGTCGCAGGATCGTAACACAGGATAGTGTCTGTGGCCTCTCCATTTTCCCGTCTTCCACCCAGGATATATATTTTACCATTGCACACAGACATACCACAGTTTTCCTGTTTAACCAAATACATCAAAAAATCAACTGCTGAAGATGAAGGTAACAAACTGAAAAGTAAAATAAGACTTACTTTATCACAGGCAAGAAAGGGGGTGTGGAACAGCTAACATTCCTTCGCCCAGCTCCTGCCCTTGTGTGAGTGCTGAATAATTCTGCATGTATCAAGCGAACATTAAAATAAATTTTCTTAGTAAAAGGGGCCAAGATGTGGAAGACAGGTGGGTGTGACAGACTGACAAGGTTTGAACTCAATGGCAGCCCAACAAAAGCCTCTTTGTGGAGCCTGACTTGCTTCTCTTGCTACAGAAGGTTCTTTACTATAGAAAATAACTGCTGCATGCATTATTCACTTTAGAGGATGAGTGATAAGTTGAATGAAAGTCATAATCAAATGAACAAAACACTGTTGTTATGTAGAGGTCTTGGTGGGGACACAGAAATGCCCCAAATAACATTTTACAGTTAATATCTCACATAATGGAATTCTTAGCTCAATTTTACTCATGTGTCAGTAACATAATTTATTTTATTTATTTATTTTTTTTTTTGCGGAACAAGGAATTGAACTCAGGCCCTTGTGCTTGCCAGGAAAGCGCTTATTCTACTGAGCCATCTCCCTGGCCCCTCTATTTTTTTTTTTGACAGATTCGGGGATTGAACTCAGGCCCCTGTGCTTGCCAGGTAAGCACTTATTGTACTGAGCCCAGGTAGTAAAATTTTATATAAAACATTTTTGTGTGTGTGGTACTGGGGATTGAACCTAGGCCTTGCTAGGCAAGTTTTCTATCTCTGAGCTACATCTCCAGCTCCCTGTTCTGAAATAGGTCTCACAAGTTACCTATGCTGGCCTTGAGCTTTGCTCACCCCTTTGAGTCTACAGTTTGGTACACCTGCCCAGTATACTGCCTGTTAATATGCTGGTTTCACACAACTAACAATGGAAGAGGTCCATCAATGATTTCAATAAACATTTTTACTTGGCCAGATATGCTATATATAAATTTTGCTCTACTAGAAATTAAATCTTTTTTTTTTTTTTTTGAGACCAGCTCAGCCTGCCCTGGGGGTGGGGCAGTCATGGCATGTGGTACCAGGGATCAAACTGCAGTCATCTCTGTGCTTGCCTCGGCTTTTATTTATTTATTTATTTTTTGTGGTTCTGGGGATTGTATTCAGGACCTTGTGCTTGCCAGGCAAGTGCTTATTCTGAGCTATCTCCCCAGCTTGCCTAAGCTTTCCTAAGCAGGCACGCTTTAGACTGCTGAGCTATCACACCAGTCCCCAGACATTAAATCTTGGTATTTCTTTTTTTTTTTTGGCGGAACCAGGGATTGAACTCAGGCCCTTGCACTTGCCAGGGAAGCGCTTATTCCACTGAGCCATCTCCCCGGCCCCCAGACATTAAATCTTGGTGCACTTATATCAGAGTATGTCTCTTTCAGTCTGAAATAATTAGTGAGTACTTAAAGATGTCTCTATTCAAGAGTATATATAGAGACATATAATGATGTGGCATATTATCATTAGTGAATGTCACCTGGATTACCACCCCTGAACTGCCCCAATTATGGGCCAAACTATAAAAATTTTCATCTAAAGCACAATGAGTTCTATCAATTTTAAAAGTTCTGAATATAACAACAACAACAAAAAACACCACTGATTTCCAGGCACAAGCTATTTCTTATTACTAAAGCTTATAATTATTTTGAGATTATTCTAACTAAAAATATATAATTATAATAATGCAATCTGGTTATCCATAACATTTCAGACAATGTTCGGACAAGTTTAAATACCATATAGCATCTCCCATTTGCGTAAGGTAAAGTATAGCAAAGAGCATGATAAGGAGACAAGGGCAGGGGTCTCTTACAAATGGGGAGGGATCCAAGGGAACATCAGTGGGAGGGAGGGGAAATGAGTTCCATAACTGCAAAGGAAAAGGGTCAGTTCTAGACATGGTAAGCATAGTTTTTTGGAGCTATGAAGTGATTTGTAAAAGATAAGTACAATTTCAAACAGAGAAAGAAAAAAGGCATTAAAAGGCTAAGTGTACAGCATGAACTAAGACAAATACATACATGATCTATTTAGAGGATACACACGACACACGTGTAATGTAAGTGGGTAAAAGTCATAGGAAGTGATACTGAAAGGGAATAAAAAAAAATTCAGTCTGGAATTAAGTAATACTTTGGATTGTTTAGTAAGCATCCAATCAAGAGAAAGACACAACTAGAGCTGATAGAAAATAACTGGTGACAAAATGGTTTAGAAAAGTGAGGTATATCAGGACTGTTGCATAACCCTATAACCCCAGCACTTGGGAGGCTGAGGCAGGAGGATCACTGTGAGTTCCCAGCCCAGGTTACAAAGTGAGCTCAAGGCAGCGTGAATTGCATAGCAAGACTCTGTCTCAAAAAAAGACAAAAACAAAAGACAAAAATAGAAAAGTGAAGAAAGGAAGGCTAATTAGAATATTATTGTTTTTGCTTAGGTAAGAATATGCAAAAAGTAGGAAAAATAGGAATGGAAAAAGTAGAAATTGAGGATACTGAGCTAAATTAGCTAAATTTAAGAAAAAATGAGGAAAAATAATAAATGAAGCTTCTAGATTGGAAACAAAAAAGATGTAGAAGAAGATGAGTTTTATTTTAAGTCCTAAATCTTCCTACATCCATGGAGAATACCAAAGGCAACCAGAAATGGAATTTGGGTCAGAAGAGGAAGACTTTGATGGCGATGAAGGCTTGAAGTCCTCACAGTAGAGGAAATCATTCAAGAACAGAGTATAAACTAGGAAGAGGTCAGGGGAGAGGCTCAAGCAATAGTCATTTTAAGGATTAGTTAGGGAAAAAAAGAGAGCAAGTGAAGAGATTACAGTGGTGATGGGTCAGATTATCTCATCTTTAAAGTGGTCTGAGTGGAGCCAGCTATCCAGCATCAGAAACAGCACTTAAGTGAGAGAACGAAGGACCAGAGCCACAAACCAAGAGATCAAAGAAAAGGGGCTTGGGGAATGATGGGGTGAGGGAAGTGGGGCTCTGGGTGAAGTAAATGGAAGAGACCTCAGCACCACAAATGACCAGAGAAACAACCAGTCTGAAAACATCTCTGAAGTAGGAAAGAGCAAAGGGGTAAAGACTGGACTCTGAAACTGGTTAAGGGAAAAAAATCTCAGGAGTCAATGCAATGATATTTCACCTTGGGTTGGCAAAAAGGAAGTTATGAGTAATCCAATACCCAAAATATTTAAGAAGTAAAATCAATAGTGATTAAGCACTTGGTCCCTCTTAAGATTTCCTTTTTTTTTGACTGTTCTATGCATTTACCTGTCGGCTGAATGTATTCTGCACGTGCATCCAGTAGTCTTCAACTGGATCATAACAATATATGGCTTTGGTCAGTCCACCAGCAACATAGATCAGATTGTTTAAGGACACAGCTGTTATACACCTCTTGGCAATTGGGATAGCTGCACGAAGGAGCCAAGAATTGGTTTCTGGATTATAAGATTGAACCTAGTGATATACAGAAACATCTAATTAAAATTGCTAAACAAATACATAATTTAAGTTAAAATATCTATACAGAAACATGATTAAACATCATATTTCACTAACAGAGAATCTGATACTGAAATATATACTCTTCTCAAACTCTTAATTCTCCAGCTTTTCTCTTTCAAGTGCTAAGTTTACAGGAGTGCAGTGGTTTAAATTTTTTAAAAACTGTGTTGGGGGGGCAGGGGAGATGGCTCAGTGGAATAAGCGCTTCCCTGGCAAGTGCAAGGGCCTGAGTTCAATCCCCAGTTCCGCCACAAAAAAAAAAAAAGAAAAATAAAAAAAAATAAAATCTGGTTCTCTTAACTCCTTGATGTTTACGCAGGTGTTTAAAAAAAATAAAACTGTGTTGGGGGGGCTGACCAGATAGTTCAGCAGATTAAAGCATCTGTTTAGGCAAAGGTAGGGGTTCCATCCCCAACATGCAGTGCCAGCCCCACCCCTGGGGTGCACTGAGACTGGGGTTGAGGACTGGGTATGGTGGTGCATGCCTGTAATCCTAGCACTTGGGAGGCTGAAAACAGAATAATTACTACAAGTCTAATTTGAGTAGTGAGACCTTGTACAAAATACAAATAAATAAAATAAAACAACAAAATAGTGTTGGCATGTTAACTATGCATGAACACAATTTCTTTACAAGTTCTGGGGAGTTGTTTCTTCAAAAGAATACAAATAAACTTCAATCTTGTATACTCTTGTTTTCTGAGACAGGGTCTTGCTTTGAGTATAGGATGGCCTTGAACTCACTATGTAGTCCAGGCTGGCTTTCAACTCTCAGCAATCCTGCTGCATTGGCATATTAATTGCTGGGATTGCAGGCATGTGACATCACTCCCAGCATGTGTACTTTGAATGTTCACAAATTCTAAGTTAATGAATTCTAAGCAAGTAATATTTGACCACATTATATTAAAATTTAACTGAGAAAATAATCAGAAAAATTTACTTAACACTGCCAAAACAATTGGGTAGTTTTTTCCAGAATAAACATGGTGTCCTGAGGTAACAGGATGAACAGGATGGGCACATTTTTCTTTAGTCCCAGAAGTCAGTGAACTGTAGCCTCTCTGAGCCATCCTTTACACTCTAGAGGGGCTTCCTGTCTAAAAATACTTTGAAAGTATGTAGAAAATGACAGCTGAAAGCTCTGTGATTACTGTGCCTTATACTCACTTACCAATGGTGTTGCACATGAGTAATTTTTTTTTTTTTTGGCAGAAGCTCGGATTGAACTCAGGCCCTTGCGCTTGCCAGGCAAGCACTTATTCTACTGAGCTATCTCCCTAGCCCCCTTCAAAGAATGTACCTTTGTTTTTTTTTTTTGCCATATCGGGGATTGAACTCAGGACCCTGCCCTTGACAGGCAAGCACTTATTCTACTGAGCTCAATGATTTTTAGATTCTGTAGATGACAGCAGAAAAATTTAGATCCTGAGATCAGTTGCATTTCAAAAAGCTTTAAACCCCATTTGTCACAGCAAACTATAATTCCTATTTGGGTTTCAAGAACTCAAAAGTCAATGCTTTCCTTCAAAGGAATAAGGTGCCAATCTATTTTTAAAAAAGGTGCCTTTATACTAAGTGACCTAACTATGTACCCATAAACTTTCTCTTTCCCTATTTTCATACATGGCTGGTAGTTTTTTTGTTTTTGTTTTTTTGTCTAGTAGTTTAAGAAAATGTGGCTTACCTTATCAGAACAAGTGTTATCATCAGGTCCACCACCAATCACAAACAATTTACCCACACAGCTGGTCACAGCAGGGGAACTCACTGCTTCTTTAAGGGGAGCAACTTCAGTCCATCGATTTGAGAAGGAATCGTAACACTCTACACTGCTAAGTCTGTTTTGCCCATCATAGCCTCCAACAACGTATACCTAAGTGTAAAGTACATGAAAAGCATCCTATTAATGATTTAAATTTTGAACAAGTTGGTTCTTTATAAAGCCCTTTATTGTGATGTACTCTGTACACGTATGAAGTCTCTACAATGAATATGATCATTAGGCACTGCAAATATGTCCAAAAAAAAAAAAGCTCTGCATAACTATAATGGCAACATGCCGGGCGTGGTGGCGCAGGCCTGTAATCCCAGCACTAGGGAGGCTGAGGCAGGAGGATTGTTGTGAGTTCGAGACCAGCCTGAGCTACAAAGTGAGCTTAAGGCCAGCCTGAACTGCACAGTGAGACCCTGTCTCAAAAAGACAAAAAAAAAAAAAAAAAAAAAAAAAAAAAAAAAAAAAAAAAAAAAAAAAAAAATGGCAACAGCTCAGGTTTCTGGGCCCTTTAAAAAAAATCAGTTCTCTTATTCCTACCACCATGGGGCTTTTGTTTCCTTAACAGCCCCTTTCAACGAACTTTCAGTATTATAGGTATGGTGAATATCTGTTTATTTTGTTGTATGTGCATCAGTGCTTTACACATGAAGAGTAATTTTTTTCCAGTCCCTCAAGAGCGTTTCTCCATCACTCCAATGGGGGTAATATCACTTGTGTTGGGAACTGCATGATTTAGCTCAAATGTTCACTCATAGGTGATGAAGCATTTCATTATTATAAAAATAAAACTATCCAACTAAAATATTAGGCAAGGATTATTAGATCAGGAGATCACTGAAGGCAAGGGCCATTTATTATCTCATATAATACCTGGAAAAGTCATGGACTCTATGGTTTATACTTCATCCCTCCCCCCACCCCGGTACCAGGGATTGAACTCAGGACCCTGCACTTGCCAGGCAAGCACTTATTCTACTGAGCTATCTCCCTGGCCCTTTTTTTTTTTTTTTTTTTTTGCGGAACCAGGGATTGTACTCATGCCCTTGTACTTGCCAGGCAGATGCTTATTCTACTGAGCCATCTCCCCAGCCCTGGTTTATATTTCAGAGAGCTTTCACATACATTTTTTTAATATAAATATGAGGAAGGTAGGGTAAATTAATATCTTTGTATGACAAGTGAGCCAAGGAGTAAAGTATTAACTCTGTGTAGTCCAGGCTGGCCTTAAATGTATGGTAACCCTCCTGCCTCAGCCTCCTGAGTGCTGGGATTTCAGTGCTGCGATTTTCACACCTGGCTACACAATATAATTTCAGAAATTAAAACTCCTATACATGTAATGAAAATATATACTGTAAGGATCAAGATAAAAATCTAGATTAAGAAATCCTGAGCTTTCATTACTGTTTTATTACTTTCTCTGTAACCTTGGGCAAGACATTTGGGGTGCTATTTCTCTATATAACTGAAAAAGTTATATTAAAAATTCTCTACAATTTCTTCCTGCTATAAGATTCTACACTCCAAATCATTTTAGGTTTCTTTATAGAAAATATATATAAATTTAAATAACTACACATTTGTATCCAAAGTATATATCATAATTTTTGATTTTCACTGAGTACTTGCTATGTAACAGGGACGATTCCTTTTACTTCTTGATTTAATGTTTCCAAGCTCTGGGTGCCCTTAATATACTAATATTTGCTAAATAAATTTGAGTTCATCAATATAGAATGGCTTCTGAGATCTAATCATTTTTATTTGCTTTTATACATGCAGGTTAAAAAATCACAAGTAATATATTTTTAGTTGAACTTCATCTATTATTTTAGTCCCTCTTTTCCAGTAATACTTTTGGTCATTCTTGAGGGACAATTACCAAACTAACATAGTAGATATAGATGCACCAATGTTTCAGAAAAGATTCCACTAATACTTGATTTCTAGCACCTCTGACTATATATATACTGAGATCCCCTTGGCCAACTGCTGTACATTTTTTTAATATAATGGATTTTCATATTAGACTTAACTTTAAAAAAAGAGGGTCCAATATGCTTTTAAAATGTTTGGCAACCATTAGTCCTAGATGATTATCAGGTTAATAAGGACAGTAGATATTCAAAACCCAAATTACATAGATTTTAAAATTAATTTGCTACAATCAAGAAAACATTTTCTTTAATATGCTGGTGAGTTTAATATTGATTTTAAATTTGTTTTGTTCTTATTTATGAAATTTTTTTATTATTATTATTATTATTTTATTTTTTATTTTTTTTGGCGGAACTGGAGACTGAACTCAGGCCCTTGTGCTTGCCAGGGAAGCACTTATTCCACTGAGCCATCTCCCCAGCCCTGAAATTTTAAAAAAGATAAAATAACAATGCTTTATAAGCATATTTTTGCCTGCCTGTTATAGGCAATAAAATGAAAAAAAAATGGCTTGTATTAGACAATGGCCTATTTTTTATTTGATGCAACTCTTCTCTTTTTCCAATTCTTCTTAGGCATTTGTACTCAAATGGTGCATAAGAAATGTGCTGGTCTGCCACAAATTCAAATTGGGAGAACAAAATATCCATTCAAAAGTACAGTGTCATATTGTTTCTATTTTCAGTTCATCTACTGAGGTTTGAAATGGAAAGAAATACAACATGAATCCAAAATACTCGAGAGGAAAAGTGAAATGCAGGATTTAGCTGTGGTATTTATTTTAGAAATGTAATAAAAAGTGATTTCTCTTACTTTACCAAGGAGAACAGCCATTTTGTGACGCCATCTGCCTTTATTAAGAGAGGCAACTCTGATCCAAAAATTTAACTGTGAGTTATAGATCCAGACATCACGGCTATTGATTCTTCCACCTTAAATGCAGAACAATACACATGTGATGATATACCACTGTTATATCTATCGCCAAGGGGTCCATGCCACCAACACACAGGTAAAGAAAACATGGGGCCAGAGAGACAGATTGGAAGCATAGCACCTGCCAGGCAAGAGCAAGGTCCTGAGTTTGATTCACAGCACCAAAAAGGGGAGTGGGGAGAGGTGAGGGTAAGAGGAGGAGAGAGGGAGAGAGAGCAATTATGGTATGAATGTATTTGGCACTGGGACTCAAAACTCAGGACCTCACATTTGCCAGGCAGGTGCTGCATCACTGAGCTAAATCCCTAGCCCCATACATGGCATTTATTAAGCTAATATAAGAATTGAGAATTCCATTCAATAAATAAGGACCTTTTACAGCTTAAAGGAAATGGTTCTACAGAGGAGATTTAAACTTTGCCTACTATATCTTGAGAAGTAGTGATTAAAGGCTTGAAATGTTACGAAACAGAACACAAGTTTTACAAACATAAGACCTTTAATTTAGATGTCAGGTATCAATCAGAAGACCTCAAGTGACACAATTATTCTAAATATTTTTGGTAGATTTTCTTTTTCTTTTCTTTTTGTTGTATCAAGAATTTGAACTCAGAACCTGGTGACTGAGGCAGGTACTTGCCACTAAGCTATATCTCTAGCCTATTCTAAAGTATTTTTAAAAAATCATATTACTATACAGAATGACTGCTGTATCATTTAGTGGGTAGTAATATAATAATCTGCAAACCGGATAAATTTACTTTACCAATTAATAGTTTTGAGCATAAATACTATTCTTATACATTATGGAAGTTTGAAATTTTATTTTCTCTCACCTTTTTTTTTGGGTGGAACTGGGGATTGAATTTAGGCCCTTACGCTTGCCAGGCAAGCACTTATTCTACTGAGCCATCTTCCTGGCCCCTTCTCTCACTTTAGAAGCAACATTCATGTAGAAAAAAATTGGAAATTTTACAGGCTATCCTATTTCATAAACTTTGGAAAGAATTTCAGAAAGTGTGGGTCTATTAGAGATGCTTAATGCTATGAGTATTTCTGACTTTGCATACTTGACAGTAACCCTTAAAGACAAGACATAAAAATTGAAAGCATTATATCATATACTAAATAAATCTGGGACGTTTTAAAATATAAGATTAAAACCATTTTCTTGTGGAACATCCTGCATGAACTTATAACTGTTTTAAAGAGCAAAAAGTGATTCTCAGTGATTTGTGGTATGAACTGATTTGCTTTAATTAGCGAGAATATTCATATTTTACTTTTTTAAAGACACTTATTTAAAACAGCCAGGCTGTGTCCAAATCAAAAGTAGCTACTATAGTAATTACTTACCTGAAACAAGAATGTCATTCCTCAGAGCACAGACAGCATACTCTGACTTGGTGAATTCTGGAAGCTTAGCCAAAGACTTCCACTCTCCTGTTACAGGATCATAGCACTCAGTGTATGGAAGATTAAACCCTCCAACTCGCTCACAGCCTCCAACGACAACTATCACCTCTGAATAGCCAGTGGACCTAAAATAATTATTTTAAGAATGTACAAATAATAATAAACAACAAATTAAAATACACTTAAGATTGTTTAAAGCCCTGAGAATAAACCACACCCCACATGAACAATTCAGTTTGTTTTCTGGACATGTGCCAAACAACACAGGCTGGCAATTAATTCCTTGGAGAACATTTACAAAGGAGTTAGTGAGATCATTCTTCCATAGACAATGTGTCTGGGTATTTTTCCCTATGTTTATTTTTTTTTTTTGGAACTGGGGATTGAACTCAGGCCCTTGCGCTTGCCAGGGAAGCACTTATTCTACTGAGCCATCTCCCCAGCCCCTTTCCCAATGGGTTTTAATGTAAAACTTGTAAAGCTGTCCAGAGAGCCTATATGTAACTAATCTTAACACTGGTAATAAGGATGATTTTCAAATGTTTTGCAGCAGTTCAATCATATCAACTACACAAGGTAAGGTAATATGTTTTTTCTAGTTGTAGGAAAATGCTGTCTTCTCATTAAGTTGTGCTGTTGTTTTCACAGGTTATACTAATCCATGGTATAATGTAAGCACTACTTACAGGAATGTATGTACTCAAATATAATTTTTAAGACATATAGTAAATTAAGGCAATCTAAAAATGGTAGGCAGTCACTAAAAATGCTGACAGATTTATAACAAGGAATGTGAAAAGGAAAAAAAAGCAAGCTAAAACTTGGACATAAGGCTTGTTCCACACCCTGTAGGAAATGCGCCTTGAAGACCATGCCAAGTGCTGGTGGTGGTCTTGGAGGGATGCAGCTCTCCCTTGCCCATCATTACAAATTTTCACCAAAAAAAAGACTGAGGCCTGTTTTTAGAGTGGAAAAAACACCTTTTAAGACTAAGAGAATCCCAGGGCTCATGTTACTCACCAGCTTCACCTTGCAATTTAAAGATAAAGACAAGAAAAATCAAAAGCTTATTCAACAGACAGTTTTGGAATTTAGAAATTCATTGTCTTCATATATTTTTTTACAAGTATGATCAAAATGAAAAAATCTTACAAATTTTTTTCTACAAGTCGCATAAAAGAAATGTCAACAGTCACTCTTCTCTTACACCTACTTTATTCATTTATTTTAAAATTTATTTATTTGTATTTTAACTTGAAGAGTGAAAAATAGAAGCAAAAACAAAGAAAAAAATGACATAAACAGGGTAACATTCAATGATACATGTTACAGATTTTCACAACATGGATGGCTAATTTTATATATATGTGTATATATATATATATATATATATATATATATAAATTTTTTTTTTTAAATAAAACAATCCAACACAGATCATCAGTCCACAATAGAAGTGGGTTATCCACAGAGTTTGTTGTGAGCCATTCACAGCTCATTATATTAATATAACTTTATTTTATATATCTCCATTTTTATACTTTTCTGCTGGATGGTTAAGACTGAGTTAAAGCAAGACCTATATAACAAAAAATGTAACTTTTGTATCAAATAAGGTCAGTCAGGTACCCTCAGTGTTTATCCTGTAGCCCTGTAGATCCCTTGTCAGTGTCAACCTTGTGGATGAGTCACGGCCATTGCTTGACCAATTTGCTCTCTGTGGAAGCCTGAGAGAAAGTTTTCTCTCCATGTGATTCTCTTTAGGCACACTATACATAATTGATCACATTCCTCTGTGGCCCCATAATGTCCTTGATCAGAAAATTTGGGGCACTACTGAGTTACATGATGTTATAGTACAGGTTCTCCTATGTCCTGAGTCTTCACTGACCTTGAAAGGCTAGGGTAAAAATGTTGGCTGACCTTGCAGCCTTTCTTTTTCTCCAATTTTTGAGTCTGTTTTTTTTTTTTTTTTTTTTTTTCTTTGTGGAACCGGGGATTGAACTCAGGTCCTTGCGCTTGCCAGGGAAGCACTTATTCCACTGAGACATCTCGCTGGCCCATCTTTTTCTCCAATTTTTAATCTGCAAACTTAGGTTGTTAACCCTCCAGAAGAGAAGTTTATTATTACCTTGCAACATATGCAGTTCAGTTTACCCACACTATTTGTCTAAATATCAGACATCATAGGCATAGCATGGAACATGTATTTTCCATCAAGTATTGAGATACTAAACTCTAAGTCCATACAGAATATGAAGAAAAAAAAATAGGAATGAACACTTACATATATTTACATAGATATTTAGAAATCCATCCATACACAGCATAGTAACATTGTAGCATGACTGTGTTGTGACTTTTTTGTCTTGTTTTTCATTTACTACCCTTTAAAAAAGGGCAGTGTAGTAACAGCTGGTATGTCATGACAAGAAGTACATATTCAGAAGACCAGAATGACAGGCATTTGGAGTGTGACCCTTCTATTACTCATTGTTAAATTCAGTGCATTTGCTTGGTTCACAGGTATCAGCATATATATAGTTAGTTGGAGTGAGAATCCTACCATTTAACTGCTAGTTTCAAAAATCTCCTGATGTTTCTCAGGATCATTGTCTTACCCATCTAGTGTGTATAAGTGAATGGTCTTGCTTCTGTCATGTTTCTCAGTGTTTCTCTTTGCCCTCTCCTCATGGTCCAATCCTCAAGTTCTCGCTTTCCTTTTAATTGTGTTATACATTTCTATTTGCAGTACTTCTTTTGCGTTATAGTAGGGAGATTATACGATATTTGCACATGTGGGTCTGGTTTATTTTGCTTATAAGTATGTCTTCAAATGGCATCCACTTAAATATGAAGGCTTCGAGTTTATCATTCTTTACAGCTGAGTAATACTCCTTTGTATAAAAATACCACATCTTTTTCAATCATTCTTTATGTGACGGGCATCTTGGTTGTTTCCAAGATTTTGCTATCACAAATTGTACTGCTATAAACATAGGTACACATACATCCCTATGATAATATGTTTTCACTTCCTCCAGGAAAATTCCCAGTAGGGGGATAGCTGGCTTGAATGGGATTTCCAGTCCTAGTTTCTTCAGGAGTCTCCACATTGAACTTTATTTATTTATTTTATGTATTAGTACAGAGTCTACAGGGTCTCACTACATAGATCAGACCAGACTCTTAGTGATTCACCTGTTTTCATCCTCCCAAGTGCTGGGATTACAGGCTCATGACAACACACCCAGTCTCAACTGCTGTCTTAATGTGCAGTGGGGGGCAGGGCCAGTACGGCACACCAGGGGTGGAAGCCCAGTTGCTAGCTGTGCCTAAGCAGTCACTTTAGTTCGCCGAGCTATCTGGCCAGCCCTAGTCCCTCTTCTCTTATCTTAATGTAGAGGAAAAAAAGACCTCATCACAACAACAAGTTAGATAGTGGTGCTAACAGGGTATAAATTAGAAAACGTAAGCAATATTGGCATTGTCTCCTTATCAGAGTTGCTCTGTTCTACTTAGGTTTAGTTAGAGGAATCCCACCTAACTCAGGCATTCTCCTATTTTACACTAGGCATACTTCTGCTACTGGAACAGAAATACATACTGCAGAAAAGAATTTTGAGAAGAGATTGAGGGGAGCTACAGGAGTGGGGAAAAAATCAAGTTGCGTCATGTACAGGTAGGTGCAAACCTTCCGATGAATGTGATCATTATGTGTACTTACATTGTACCAATAAACATAATTTGAAAGATAACAATATGCAATGTGTTAACTGTTGTTATTCTATTATTTTGTTAGGACATTTTGTTTTATCTTTTCTTCCATAAAATAAAAAAATAGAACCAGCAAATTGGAACTCCAACCCATTATATAATAAAACATTAACAAGAAAATCTTTTCAATAATATGTACTATTTCCCCAAATAATTCCAAAATGAAAAATTACAAATAGAACAGCACTAGATAATTTACTTATTTTTATTTATTTTACTTTTAAGATTTTTGTGTTTTTGAGACAGGGTCTCACTGTGCAGTTTAGGCTGGCTTTGAGCTCACTGTAGCCCAGGTGGGTCTTGAACTCATAGCAGTTGTCCTGCCTCAGCCTTTTGAGTGCTGGGATTACAAGCATGTGCCACCATGCCTGGTTAGCACCAAATACTTTATTAGTACTACTAATAAGTCACTAAATATTGTCACTGGGCTAAACCATTTCTAACTGTTCTAATATAAACTCTAATTATTATTATTATTATTATTTTTTGGTGGAACTGGGGACTGAACTCAGACCCTTGCACTTGCCAGGGAAGCACTTATTCTACTGAGCCATCTCCCTGGACCATGTTTTTGTTTTTGATACAAGGTCTCTCTATGAAGTTTGGACTTGTAGTGATCCTCCCAATTCAGCCTCCCTAGTGCTGGGATTACAGGTGTGCGCCATCATGCCTGGTTCTGGGACCAACTCAACATGTGATACTCGGGATGGAATGTGGGTCCTTGCACTTGCCAGAGCAGCCACGTATGCCGCTAAGCTATCTCTCCAGCTCCAAACTCCAGTTACACATTTGTCTTACAGTATTTTATTTCTTCTGTACTTTCCATTTTCTTGAACTTTTCTTCCCCCAAGACTTCTTGGCCTAATAAACTATTTCTGTGTCTTATATCAGAGAAAACAGCACAAAAAGCTAATGCTGCAACATTTAGTTTCACTCACTGAAGGGTCACTTCATTGTCCACTGGGACATGTATTTATGGGAAAGGATTAAAGTAATATGAAAGCATATCTGTATGAAGGGTCCTATCTGCAACCAAATGGCTTTTAACTTAATTGATACAAATCTGGTATTCTCCTTAGAGGCTTTTATATACAAATAATTTATGTATTTAATATTTGTGTTGCTGGAGCTCAAATCTCGGGTTTTATCTGCTGGACAAGTACTCTATGGTTAGTTTACATGCCCAACACACAAGGCACTTATTTCATAAAGTACTGAGAGCTAAATGTCTCTTTTTGACTTTTGGAGAGCTGAGTATCTTAAAGGAAATAGTTATCACAGTTGACGATAATGGCAGAACAAAAGGCAGTCAAGTAGTGATAGTGTAAGATACATAAAATTCTAGATATCTGTGTTATTTTAGGTCAAAATTGTTCTATTTCATGAATTCCTTAAAGTAAAAATGTTGAATTTTTTCTGTGATGAAATAAATATTTGCAGCTCTGTCTCCCATTTGTTTCCTAAAAAAGCATGACAACCAAATTGCCTCTTATCCAAAGATATATTTTTTTCTCTTCTATGATAATTTTGAGAAAAGATCAAATTAAAAGCTCACATTCTTTATGTGAAAGATAAAATAATAATAAATCCAAAAGATTTGCGCAACCAGGGATTGAACTCAGGCCCTTGTGCTTGCCAGGGAAGTGCTGAAAAGATTCTAATCCAAACCAAATATATAATAATTACCCAATTCAGTTAAGAATCTCAAAGGATGAAATATAAGAATTGCTATTTGAAATAACTTATACATGGTTCCACATATGCCTGAGACTGGTGAACTCCTTTTTTATTGGTATTTTAGGGAAGGGTCTACAGAGTGCTTAGGGTCTCGCTACTAGATTGGACTTGTAGTGATCCGCCTGTTTACAGGTGCATGCCACCACGCCCAGTCTCAATTGCTGTCTCAGCATGCCCAGGGATTGAACCCCCGCCCCTTCTACCTGCTTACAGGCACTTTAATCCTCTGAGCTACTTGGCCAGACCTTAGAGAGACTGGTGAACTCTCAAATTAACCTTTATCAATAAAAACCATTGGAAAGTGATCCTGGCAATAACTAAATGTGTCTTATTTCCTTCCCTTCCTCCCTCCGTCTCTCTCTCTCTGTGTCTTTGGTGTCTATCTCTCTCTCTCTCTCAAATACATATACACACAGAACAGCAAAGTGTACTTCTATGCACTGGGAAGGTGGAAAGGAAGAAAAGAAGGAGGTGCTGGTGATACAGTCTATTCAGCACCCAAAACTGAAGAACATCTGAAAATCGGACCATTACAGCAAAAGCCCTGAAGTAAAATAGAGATACGAGACTTTTAAGCCTAGAAAAGACAGAATGGCTCTCTATTCTCTACAACATGACATTACCGAATTCCATGTACTAATTTATCTAAATTTAAAAATGATATATACAAGAGGGGACTGGTTAGCCTCAGAAGCAGTGAGTAAATGAATAAGAGTAAATAATCATGGAGACAAACATTCGCTGTGCCATTTCAAGTTACTGTCTAAAGGACAGAAGCCTAGCTGTACTGACAGGAACTTTACTGGTTCTTTAAGACTATATGTATGCTGAATGATATATCCTCAATCTATACTAGCAGAGAGGACTCTAGTTTTTTTTTTTTTTTTTTTTTTTTTGCAGAACCAGGGATTGAACTCAGGCCCTTGAGCTTGCCAGGGAAGCGCTTATTCCACTCAGCCATCTCCCCGGCCTCTGAGGACTCTAGTTTTAAAGCTAACAAGGAGTTAGATTCCATGTTTGCTGACAACCTTAGAATACCTTGTGATCCCATGAGGAGGTTACCAGCCTTCTAGTAAGAGAAGATGCTGGGTAGTCTGCCTTAAATATTTAGTTTGCTTAATAGTTCCATTTCTTTCTGCAAACAGACTTACAGAGACTATAAGACACGAGTTAATTAGCCTATCATTTAATGTTAAATCTGCCCCTCAAAACTGGATGTGGTGGCACATACTATAATCCCAGAGGTTGGGAGGCTAAAGCAGGAGGATCCTTGTAAGTTCAAGATCAGCCTGGGCTACATAGAAAGACTCTGTCTCAAAGAAAAACAAAAACAAAAAACCCACCCCCAAAATTCTGACACAATTTTACTTTCTTAACCTGGTGAGGACACAGTAGCACCTGTGTGCCAATACCTTCCACTGGAAACTGGAATGGGTAGAATGCTCTTATAAGGAAATAACAATATTCATCAAAGACTCAAAATATTTAGTTTTATAAACCAGCACTTATCTAAGAATTTATCATTAGGAACTAATCACAGATAAGCTTGAATACTGAGCTATAAAGATATTCACTTAATGTAAAAAAATGAGAAACAGGGCTGAGGGTGTAGCTTAGTGGTGAGAATGTTTGCCCAGCATGCAAAAAGCCCTGGGCTCAATTACCAGCAGTGGATAGGAAAAGACAGGAGGAGAGGACAATCTGCTTTATATGGCCAGTGTTTTAGAAGTCTAGCCTAGTGCCATCTATGTTTCTACTTGAGAAGCTGGTTTTGTAAGAAGAATGGAAAATTAACATTTCTCGGGGGAAATTGCTCTTTCCAGAAAATCATAATGGTAGGGACAACCTGAGTTGCGACTGATGCAAAATCAGAACCTTTCTACCGAGTAATCAGAAGCTTAGAAGTCTGGTATTTACAACCGAATGGGAAATATGGAAACTGATACCTGGACTGGGGCAAGAAATGGAAATGAAGTGCTTTGAGATCTGAGTCAGGGGGCTTGGGGAGATGGCTCAGTAGAATAAGTGCTTGCCTGGCAAGCAAAAGGGCCTGAGTTCAATCTAAACGATGTGACCTTGCTTAAGTGGACTTCTCTGACTTAAGTGACTGGCTTGCTCACCTGTAGAGTGGTTACTGTGCTAACACTCAGGACTGCTCTGCATATTTAATGAGTATATATGTAATAGTACACAATTCCTGAGATACGTGTCTATTATTATGGAATGATAACAGGGTAGGTAAAATTCAGTTCTTAAACTGGAATAACTATAAAATAAGCTTTGAGAAAAATATATTGGCACAGATGCACATTTAATTATTTAAAAATTATGTCTAAAATAATTTTCTGATGGCTCAGCAGATTAAAGCACCTGTAAGCAGGCTCAGGGGCCAGGAGTTTGATCCCCAGGTTTGCAGTGCCACCCTCATCCCCAGGGCATGCTGAGACAGCGATTGAGACTGAATGTGGTGGCGTGTACCTGTAATCCCAGCACTTGGGAGACTGTAAACAGGTGGATCACTATGAGTCTGATCTAGTAGTGAGACCCGGAACACCCTGTAGGCCCTTCCGTAAAATACAAAAAATAATTATTTTTTTGTTTTTTTATCTGCAGTACTGGAAATTGAACCCAGGGCCTTGCACAGGCTAGGCAAGTGTTTAAAAACTGAATTAGATCCTCAGCTCCTAGAACAGACCACTTAGTAGCAGGTATTTCTGTCTTTCAAACTACATATCCTAGTTGGTAAATGCATAGCCCAAATTTAAAAAGTATTTCAATTTTCTTCATAAAACTAATAATAATCTTAACTACAAATTTCTGTGTCAAATGCTAAGCTCTGCATTTTTCATATTATCTCCAGTCTTCACAACAAATTTACAAGGTAGGTGGCATTATGTATACTATAGATCAAGAGACTGATACACAGAGAAGCTATGCCCAAGGTCATGAGATTAACTAGTCTTAGAGTCAGATTTGAAAGCCTGATTCTGAAAACATCACGATGCTTGCATTGTTTGCTAAAAATATTATGTATTAGTACAAAGACTTGCAGTTGCAAAATATATATTACTAGAAATACAATCACTATTTCTAAGCTTAACTCTCTACTCAGATTAGTCTTTCTTAATGTAACCAAGGCTTGTCTTTTTGAGACAGGGTCTCACTGCAGTTCAGGCTGGCCTTAAGCTCACTTTGTAGCTCAGGCTGGTCTCGAACTCACCAACAATCCTCCTGCCTCAGCCTCCCGAGTGCTGGGATTACAGGCATGCGCCACCACGCCCAGCTGTAACCAAGGCTTTATATCCAACAAGGCAGATTATTAAAGCGTGCTTGCTGTTTGCTTTCTTCCCTACTTAGTGCTGAGATTGGGTCCTGCTTATGTAGGTTTTTTTTTTTTTTTGCAATACTGGGGATCAAACACAGGACCTTGCACTTGGCAGGCAGGCACTTATGGTGCTGAGCTATCTCCCTGGCCCAGTATGAATTATTTTTAACATTAGTCTTAATAATGCTCTTTTGTCTATTATTTCAAAAAGATGCACACTGCAGTGATAAATACACACACACACACACACACACACACACACACACACATATATATTTTTTAAAGAAATATAGAAATAAAAGTGGCAGGTGTGGTGGTGTATGCCTGTAATCCCAGCACTCCGGAGGCTCAGGCAGGGGGATTGTTGTGAGTGTGAGACGAGCCTGGGCTACAAAGCAAGCTCAAGGCCAGCCTGAACTGCATAGCAAGATCCTGTCTCAAAAGACAAAATTTTTAAAAAGTGATAAAAATATGCACACATTTAAAAATGTGAGAGAAGAAAGAGAATGGTCTGGTCTGGAGATACAGATTTGGTAGTTAACAGCATGTAGTGTAGGTAAAACCAGGGAATGGATGAGGTCACCTTGTGCAGCATATAAGCCAAGATAAGCAGAAGTGAACCAAGCAGACAACCAACACTTTAAAGACTTGATATAGGAGGAAGAACTATCAAATTGAAAAGGAACAGCTGGAAGAATAGGAAAATCATAAGAACAGGATTTCACAAGTTAGTGAAGGAGGGAGTTTCACGATGGACATGGCAATTAATAATGTCAAGTCTTAAAAAGAGATCAGGCTGCGTAAGCCTAGCAAATAAAAACAGGAGGCCAGTGATGAGCTACTCAAGAGGAGTTTGGGTAGTGAATGCAGCAGAGGTCAGAGGAAGGAGCTGTGGTTGAAGAAGTGGGAAGATGAGCTGTTCAGAGGACATTTTTAGGAACTGATGCTAACAGTAATGGACAAGTGGAAGTAAGCTGGCAGGTGATAGCAGAGTTGTCACACTTCTCACTTAAAGCCTACATAAATATTCCTATTGCATTTATGGTGGCCTAAAAATTCAATATGACTGTAGTTTGTTTTTTTCCTACTGGTCTCCTAAAAAAAGCGATGTAGTATATTTCACTGTACAAAATGATTTTTTTTTTTTCTGTACCAGGGATTGAACTCAGGACCCTGAGCTTGCCAGGCAGGCACTTATTCTACTGAGCTATCTCTCTGGCCCACAAAATGAATTGGTTCCCTTAAAATTGGACGTAAAATACATTTCTGGAAATCAAGTGATTTAGGAAAATTACATCCTTAAAGTAGTGGATGGACACTGAGGCTGTGATTTGATTTTACTCAGGTTATGTTTTTATAGGTAATATTAATAATTAACTTAATTTGGTTTTACAGCCTATAACCATTGGTTCTTAGTCTGATACCATGACATATGCAGGGTGAGTACATTAATTATTCCCATTTGACCCCAGAACATATTATCTACTACAAGGGAATTCTTCTTGGAAAATTTCCCCTTTAGAGTTATATCTTGTGCCTTAAAAAGTCTAACAAAGCTAAAAATCACACTGCCCTTAGACTAGCCTTCTTAATGAATATAGCCAGGATCCTTGATCTTCCAAATATTTTTCTTTCCCACTTCTCCCCCTGCCCCCCAGGCAGGGTCTTACTATGTAGCGCAGGCTGGCCTTGAACTTGCTTATGTAGCCCAGGATAGCCTGGAACTCACAGCGATCCCCCTACCTCAGTCTCCCAACTGCTAGGATTACAGGCATGTGACACCATGCCCGGCCGGTCCAAATTTCTTAAGATCAACCTGAGTGTCCTTAAAGAAAGATTAGTGCATTTGTAGAAAATCATGACTTCTGTCCTGTGTAAAAAGACTGTAAGTAAACGCCCTACACATTTTTTTTCTTTCTCTTTTTTTTTTTTTTTGTGGCCAGCTCAGCCCTGGTGGGGCTGGTATAGCATGTGGTGCTGGGGATTAAACTGCAGTACCTGCACTTTGCCTAAGCATGCACTTTAGATCACTGAGCTATTTCGCTGGCCCCTGTTTATTTTTTTTAAAACTATTATTTCTAATAATTTCAGATAACTGAAGAATAATGTACTCTAGTACAAAGAATTATATCACATTTGTTGTAATACTAGTTAATATTATATCTAATTTATAAAAAGTTCAGATTTTCTTTCTTTTTTTGTCTTTTTTGAGACAAAGTCTTGCTACACAGCTCAGGCTGGCCTTGAGCTCACTTTATAGCCCAGGCTGGTTTCAAACTCACAATGACCCTCTTGTCTCAGCAGTTACACAGACACTCTGCCAAAAGTCTCTGATAGAACAATAATGAGAAAAAGCCATTACTGAACCTATTCTTCACTACAGCTTTCATTCTTACGATTTATACAGCCCAAAGTAAGTCTCAAATTATAAAAAGCTATACATGTACACTAAACATATAAATGACTACATTGAGAGGATGTAGTCATTTAAAAACTGTTAAATGACTCAAGAATTATAAAAATCTTTTTTAAATAACTCAGATATATAAATGTACCAATTCTCCAGGATGACTGTTACTATATTTAACAAATATATATTAATTTTTAAAGAGAAGAAAAATAAATGATGAAAAATAACTAAACCCAACATTTGCTAACAGTATATATAAACAGTCTTCCTACCTGCGTGGCCTAGTCCTTGGGGACATCATTTCATTCCCAAGTATGTGGTATCGTCTTGCTTCATGCAACAACTGGTAACACTCAGGAGAATTCTGGATCAATTGGTCCACCTCAACTGTTTGAACAAAGTAGTTAGGATGCAACAGAGGGAGTCTCACATGTGTCAAGAGCTCGTGTAACAATGGTCTTCTCAGATCAACCGCACGATAGACCCAACGCATGACAGCTTCAAAAACCATCTCCTCTTTACCAATAACAAGTTCATCACTACAAATATAGTCAATAAGTTCATCTTTGTCAAGCTCAAGAAATTCTTCATGCTGGGACACATCCTCAAAAGTCTGTAATGCAAAGGTTTTGCATTTTGTGAAGAGTGTTTTGAGTGAATGGGTGTCAGCAAAGCGCTGGATTCCTAAGCAGTTACAAGGATCAAGTTGCTCCTCCAGGAACTTGGCACATGCATCCCGAAGAACACCAATCTGAAAGAGGCTGGAGGTTTCAAAAAGATACTGGACATTTTCTGTGGTGATCTTCACCTTTCCAGTATAAACATACTGCAAAAAACATTCCATAGCCTCAGCTAAAATACCATTGATTTCAACCAGCATTTCTCGGCTTTCTCTGTGGTCATTACAAAACATAGCTCTGAAGTAGCTACTGCAGGCTGAAAGAACAGCTCGATGGCAAGGAAATTCTCTTCCTTCCACACAAATGATAACATCTGTGAATAAGCGGCTGTCTCGGAATTCATTAAATATCTGGAGTATGTTTTCAGCATGGGATGATCCTGAAGAGAAGTCAAAAAACTCATGACCTGCCAGAGATTTAGGGTCCATTTCAAAAACTTTACGCTTAGTTGCTGGGGAATCACGCATTCCAAGATCCTCTCTGTTTAGTCTGCGTCCCAATATTAGTACCATTGTTACATCAGTTAGCTATAGAATTGTTGAGAAATGGCTGTTAGGGATCTTCTTTATGTGGCTAAAAAAAATAATGAAAGTTTTAGAAAAATTCAGTGTTTAAGCTATTTAATTTCATTTTCACATCACTATAATAATTGTAATCAATATAGTTCATATAGGGTACAGGACACTATCTCACTTTAATCAAAGTTAATGAAGAAAATTAGCATTTGCATTATTACGACATTGGTAATTGTACTCCTGAAGTTCCCCAGTTGAAAGGATACCATATATGTTTTAAATCACTAATAACTTCCCATTTTCCTTTTATACAGCTGGATTTCATTTTACTTACTAACTGCAAAGATTAACCAGAATGGTGTAAGACAAAGTCTGACTACATTCAGAACCTTAAAACAGGGCCAGCCAAATAGCTCAGTGGAATAAAGCACCTGCAAGCAGGTGCAGGGCCTGGGATTCAATCCCCAGGCCTACCGTGCTGGCCCAACCCCAAGGGTGCACTGAGATGGCAATTGAGGTTGGATGTGGTGGCATGTGCCTGTAATCCCAGCTCTTGGGAGGCTGCAGACAGGCAGATCACTACAAGTCTGATCTAGTAGTAAGACCCTGAACACCCTGTAGATCCTTCCCTAAAATACAAAAAACAACAATCCTTAAAACATTATAACTTTTAATATAGAATTTCTTTTTTTTTTTTTTTTTTTTTTGCGGAACTGGGGATTGAACTCAGGCCCTTGCACTTGCCAGGCAAGCACTTATTCTACTGAGCCATCTCCCCGGCCCCTAATATAGAATTTCTATAAATGAATTTATATCAACAAACTTTAAAAATATGTATACTGCTTGACTAGTGTCTCTGTCTAGCAATCTCTCCCTAACAAAATAATGATATGAAAAGATTTATCTATAAGATGCAATGGTGTATTAGTAGAAAATACTTAAAGGCCTATGGTAGAGGATTAGGGAAATGAAAGTATATCTTCAGTCTATGCAACTATTAAAAAGCATATAGACCATTTAATAATTTGGAAAATATTAATATTAGGTGAAAAAATAGATCATAAAATATCCACTAATACAAAATATGTCCATTAATACATCCAGGGATGGAAAATATATGCCAAAAATACTTTCCCCCAAGTTCTCATTATAAACAAATAATTCTTTGAGATTTTTTTAATAGTATGTTTATATAGGCCTTGCTTCCTTTTGCTAATACAAGAAAATCCTCCAAGTCCCCAGAAACTACTATAAATAAGTAACCACTGGATTTTAGGCTATTGGCTATAGATACCAATTCTCTGATGTTAATTTTTAAGGGAGTCCTACTCTCAGTGTACCTTTCTAGTAGGAGATACATGATTAACATATATAATTGGTTTGAGTTCTTAAAGTAATACTCATCCATTCCATACTCTTAGACACTATTGCAGCTCCTTCTAAAGTTCCCAGCTTGTTCTTTGTACTAACAATGGCAACAATAAGAAGATGGCTAGCCATCATGGATAATCCACAAAATGTGATGTCATCCTACATTCATAAGCCACAAATAAAAGTAGGACTCGAGACCAACAATCTTAAGTCTATACAGTATTTTGTGTATTTGGTTATATATTAATTGTATTCCTCTTTAAAAATCCTTTAGTGACACAAAGAAGAAAACATGATAAAAAGGACTTCAATGACCACATGGGAAATATAAAGTTCGTGTGTTGGTATATAAGTCTTGATCTACCTAGGTTTTAACTATCCAGCAGAAAAGTATAAAAATGAAGTATACATCGTGAGCCCATAATATTAAGCTGAGCTGTAAATGGATATGGTCGACAATTTCTTTGAATAACTCACTATGGTTGTAGAATGCTAGACTGTGTTGGATTGTGGTGTCGAGTTCAAGCACGTAAGTTAGTTGAATGTCAATGGAGTGCCCACTTTTTTTTTAAAATTCCTTTATTTATTACAGTGTCTCGCTACACATCATGGATTCTTTTTTCATGCGTGGGGGGGGGGTGAGCTCAGCCGGCCCTGCGGGGAGGGGCTGGCATGGCATGTGGTGCTGGGGCTTGAACTGCGGTCCCTGAGAGGTGCTCTAGACCACTGAGCTATCTTGCCAGCCCTGGAGTGCCCACTTTTGACAGGTGTAGACAAAGGAAGGGTTGTAGAAAGAAAAAATCATGATGTGTGTGTATAGACAGTACAGTTGGGATAGATAACGCTGTGCTTCTACATAATTCTATGAGAGGCAAGATCTGCACTAATGGTGGTTGGACAGGATATTATGTCGGCTTTTAGTACTATGGTCATCCACTAGGTA